>SJOL01003761.1:19375-126746 GCA_004794785.1 Opisthorchis felineus | reverse complement strand
CGGGAAGCTCTCATATACAATAAACTCCGAAGACAGTCTGAAATGTTTTGATACCAGAGTTAGCACATGAAGCTCGCGAATAACCGCTGTAAGCGCGAGTGAAATGAGAAGGGAAAATCGGAGAATGCGACCACGCCTGTATTGTATGTAATTTTTGTACAACTGCGCGTTTTTGTGGTTTTGCGTATTCGAACAAAAATCGTTTATGAAATTGGTGAAATACGTAACGTTATAATGAAAGCAAAAGAAAGGTACAAAACACCACAGGCCTAATTCTTACTTATGCCCTGTCTGAACAAGGTTTGGCTAACAGGTTTTTCACCGTTGAGCCAGCAAAAACACGGTGGGACATGGTAGGAAGATTTTCAAGCTCAGAGCGCACACTTTTATCAGGCAAAATTTTTTCTCATTTCGTGTAGTAGCTGCGTGGAATATCCTTCATCCGACAGTTGTCCACGTTCATTCTAGAACCCAGTTCAAAGCACCATTAGACACTTTCCTATGCGAGTCCTCGTGCTCGCAAACGTACTGCCCCGCGCTGAGAGCTTAACGAGCAGTGCTACACCCCTTTTTCGCTTGTGCCTTTCAGGTGAACGATAACCGCAGAACGACAAGAACACAACCGACCCGGGAAACTTGGGCGAATGCCTCGATCCTGTGTATCAATCCGTGAATCCGTAATCTAAATTTGCACCAATCAGCTTCCAGGAATATTTCGGTCTGTGGTCACATAACACAATAGCCGGTCGTTTTTCAAGTGCAACGCAAGTTCACCACCGGTAGTCTGGAATCTGTGTCTAATGTCTTCCCTCGGATGATGCGCTTGGGTTTGCTGGAGGTAGATGAGTACAGAAAATACCTGGATAGCACAGACGTAAAACATCCAGCAATAGGTATGCCCCCGGCTGGAGTAATATCTGTATCTCGGTGGAAATTTTGAATTGTGCATCTGGTTTGATAAGGTCGGTGCGTGAATCTTGCTTGTTTATTAGTGCATCTCTGGAATCAGAATTTTCTCCTTTGGCGCGGCATGTCGGTACCGTTCGCTGTCGGGACTGCATGGTTTTCACCCCCGGGGTGTGTGGATGCCGTGTTACTGCCGGTGTAGGAACTGACTTTCGGCAGGTGTTTTCTCTTCCGGCTGATCCATGTGACCAGGTTGCCGTCTTTGCCCTCAACTTTTCACCTGTACTTTGATATACTGGAGGACCTGGTGGGTCAAGTCCACCGGTCAGCATGTATATAGTTGAGCAGCCATGTGTCTTCTCAGTTAGCACGGGTGCAGGCATTCCTGCTGCAGGTCTTCACCCGTCTTCAGAAATGTCTGCATCGAATCCCTACATTTCTGCACCCGAGTGCGGACTTAGTCAAAAATGAAATACAGTTCTGTCCCTGGTGAGAATTGCTCAACGAACGTGCCGTCATACCGTACTGACCAAGCCATCCATACGTCCTACCGCAACAGGTTACTGACATAGAAACTGAATTTTGAATTATAGGTCAGACATTTAAGGGATTACTCGCAGCTGAAAGTGATGTATGTGGAGCTGCTGACAGACTTTGGGTGCCTCTAAGAGGCCTCAACGTACGTTCCACACATCACGAACCCTTCAAAGCATCTGGACTCAGCTGTTGTGTCCATCTCAACTTGAGGGCCTGCAGAGTTGCTGGATCTACAGAAAACGAACGCAATGATTGTCTAGTGGATGCGACAGGCACGCATGGTCTTTGGGGGCTGATGGTCTGACGACCACGGAGGCAAATGAAGTCCCGTCTTCTCTGTACTCTCACCGCTTCCTCGATGGTAACTGAGAACAGCGGCTTCTTTTCAGTGCAACTATCGCAATACGATTGATAAACGCATTGTTTTCTCCTAGACATGCATGTGATACTTCCGTCGTGCTCAGCAAAGTACATAGGTCCTGAGATAAGGGCTTCTTGGTTAGCGCACAAACATTTGCAAACGTTCCTAAAGAGCTTTTTGAAATTAACAACGACTAACCACAGCACCTGAACATTCCGTGTTAGCGAGACTTCGGAGGGTCCTTTGGTAGCATCCTTAGCAGGCTTGCGCATAAAATAAAAAATAGTATATGTTGGCTGCAGTAGTTAATCTGGCGGGACAAAGCGTGACTCATGAATTATGCTAACGAAGTTGTCCTGGAAAACTAGGACTGTACTCGGCTGGAAAATCATGTTCCGAATAAAACCCATCCCAGAGTCGAGCCTAAGTACGCACAATAACGCGACGTTGAAAATGTAACGAAACGGGAACATAATTATTCAGATTTATTTGATAAAACATTGGATGCTAATGATTACAGTTGCGCTTTCAAATGGAAGAAATTTTGCACAATCAATCTGAAGAAATGGGTGAGGCGAATGATTCCGATTATTTTGTTTGGTTCGTGCGACCAGTCCCCGAAAACTGCCTGTGACTGAAACCATCAATGAACAAACTGGGTCATACCTTAATAAATAAGGATGCCTCAGTCCCTGGATTGAGCACTTAGAACAACATCTCTCGTGGTCACCGGCTGCCATTCAGTCGGACTGCACTAAAATTGCGTACAGTGAACCTGGAACCCTGTACGGCCTCGGAGATTTGTGACTGTTTGTATCCGCTTAAGCGTCACAGAGTTCACAAATCCGGATGCCCTCCTACCTGCATCGTTCAAGGAAGGAGGTGAGGTCTTCAGTCAACGCTTGATTTATTTGCCTCCGCTCGGGGAAACGTGACTATCCCATATAACTGGGGAGTATCGGTAATAATACCCGTTTTCTAAAAAGAACCATAGTGAGTGCGGTAGCCACATAGGGATCAGCTTTATTAATGATTCGAGACGCCTCGGTGGTTAGAGCGCGAATTTACTGACCGGATGGTCCGTGGTTTGAATCCGACCTCTGCCACTCGACTTCCTCTGTCTAAACTTGGGCAACCTGGCAGTATCCCGGCCCTCGTGCTTCCTTCTGGTGACATGGCAGCTAGGCACCGAAAGGGAGCAATAGTTTAATGAAATCTCTTAGTCTTACTTTTCCGTCGCTTTCAGGTTTTGCTTGATGCATTGACACGGAAGCAGCAAGCGCGATTCCGGCCCGTTATGGTTGGGTTGACCGCATCTCCACACTACGTCAGATGCTAGAACAACGCCATACGTATAAGCTGCCAATAATTTTGGTATTCCTGGATTTCCAAGACATGCGACTCTGCTGACCGGTGTGTTTTCCCTAACACGCTTGTTCAACGAGAAATACCGTGGAAGTATGTGAATTTAATAAGGTCTTCGTTTTCTCAGACTTACCGGCGTGTGAGATTATGCAGGAAGCTCTCCAACAAGGATGCTCTCTCTCCATTCCTAATCAATTTTGTGATAGACGAGATAGCGAAACGAACGTCAGGTCTCTGAAATCCTGTTGTCCAAATAGCTGTTGACGGAAACGTTTTCGACATGCAACATGCAAATGACGTCACTGTCGTCTTCGAAGATGAGAATTCACAGGCATTTTCGGATGAACTGTCCAATGTCGTTCCGTCCTTTTGCGTTCGTTGTACTCCTTACATTCACCACTGAACATGCCACTTGTAATCGAGACACGCAAGGTTATGGGGTGTTTTACCTATCTTGAAAGTTTAATTGGTTCCGACGGTAGTGTAACGAACGAGGTCAATGCACAAATCTCTAAGGCTTGGGTTGCGCTTTCTACTTTTAGATACCCGTTGCAGCATACCCCTGGTCTCCGAGGGTGCATATACTAGGCCACAATGCGGGCTGTTTCGTCGTACAGCTGTAAGACGTTGCCTCTGTGTGTAGAGTAGAGCTTCTTGAGTCTCAGTTGCTGTCTATACGTCTGGAGACGAGGGATTTGCGAAGTCAACTGGGCCAAAAAACGAAAATCATGAAATGGCCTAATGATATGGACTGTCGCAAATCAGTACGGAAATGGACAGATTTCTTGGTGGGAGCAGGGTGACGGTACTCACTACCTCGCATCCGTTCGCCAAAGAGAGGAACAAATGGAAGAAGACCAGAACAGATTTCATCCTTTATCTGCTAAGAAATGCCTGGATGGATCTCAAATTTCGTACCACCTGCGAAAAATAGGACTCAGCAGTGCAAAACACCCATACCTCAATATCTCACGACAGACAACAACGCTGTCATTAGAACACAGGATGCAGTTCCTAGGATGTTCCAGACTTCATAAAACGCTGACTGCTTCGTTGGGGAGGAATGTGAAAATACGGCAGTGTATTAGGCCAACAGCTTGGCTTACTCGAAGTTTGTAGTGCTTTGGAATGTGTGGGGCTTGATCGAGTGCTGTTACACATCCCAAAATGTGGATTTGTTGAACTCCAGAGTTCAGGATCACGGCCTGTCTACTGCTGCATTATCACATCATGATCTAACTACCCAGTGGCTCCATTTGCTTGCCATAGTTCTGGTTTCTAATCATTAGTTTTTGCTTTTCCAAGTTCCTGATGTGCTCATCTTCAAAACATCCGGTGTGGCACACTGTCCTTCCTTTCGCTGATTTTGAAAGACTGTTCTCAACCTTCCTCACCATTATCACTCGATTTCAGCTCTCCGCTCACCAGACGACCGGATAAATCGCCTGGTTTCCATGACTTGATAAATGGAACAATACGAACACGAACAATCGAAAGTAGATTGCAGTGGTCAAAACTCGTTTGCGTTGCTGGACGAGGCGAATTCCCGATTTCGGGTTTGGCAGTCCCGTCAAGCCAAGCGACGCCAGCTACTCCAGCAGTACTCTGTGCCATCCGTTAGAGCGGTTGAGGACGATACTCCCCACTCAGCAAAGCCGATTACGCAGTACCAGAGGAACTTGGGGGACTTTGATGAGGCAGCTTATCGCAAGCGGTTTATTCTGTAAGTTTAATGCTAATGCCATACGTCAGGGTTTTGATTATTAATTCCCAAGTTTCTTTTCTTTTGTCGTGAAAGCTCCATCTACAAAAGCGTTTTGTGTGTATAATGCTGATGTGGCGGCAGCAGAGCTATTTGCTCGCAGTTTCACTGCGAGTCGAATAAAACTTCAAACTGTCTTCTATTCGGTCGTAGTACAAGTAGAGGAATTATGACTGGGATAGCAAGGTGTTGAGCTATGATCTTTCGTGAAGATGGCGCCCATTTGAGGGGTTGTGATTGTGGTGTGAGGAGATTTCGAAGTTTCCAATAGAAATTTCATCCTGTCAGTGAAACCAGTTTATGCTGAGAAGCCAAGAAACACTGTACATCTGTTTTATCTTTATTGGGAATCATCAGCAGTGCGCATTTCACGAAACTCAGTCTTGAACCCGCGGCCTTCCAGCCAGTGTTTGAAAACTTTGGCCATAAGCGGCTGATCAGCAGTTTGATTGGCTCTCACTGAGACAGGACATGGTGCTGTTATATCCTCTTTGATAATGTATCAGTCAGACTCGTCAGTTCACCGGAATGAAGAAGACAACTTCGAGGAAGTTATACTGCAAACAAGTTGATCGTTCCGTGATGTGGACTTCAACTGAACCAGAGTATAAAAAGAGCTAACAGTCCAATAGGATGTCGGTGAGAGGGTGAAATGTAGAAACAAGGTTTCAGTATACATGACAAATCGTTAGCAAAGTGGATTTGTTCGTTTGGAAGCAGTCCTCCTAACAAGCCCCACCCATCCTGTTGACTATCGAGTAACGGAATCCCATCGTCCATTCGGGCCTCAGCCTCTTTTTCGGTGATATCTGTAGGATAGTGACAGAAGATGTAAACGGAATAAAACGGTCGCTGGTGGTTTGGATGCATTTCGTGTGCACGGTAACCCAAAATTACCACGACAAACAAATGCCGAGGTTACAAGCACTTGTGGAGCAACATTTCTTTGATACTTTGTTCCCCTCGAAGAACGCATCTATTCGAGACGCGCCAAAATCCGCTCTCTTAGAAGCACACTTCAGCTGATATGTATGAACACAATGAGGAGTTGTACTAATATGCTGAAAACTAAATCTGACGGTGTCACTTTGCAGAATGGATGAAGGAATAACAAAGAGCGTTTTTTCATCAGTCACAGTGTTGGGTGAATTAAATGGTACTTGCCGTTGATCCTTGTTAGGCAACTGAGAAACCGGTGAAAAATGCAGTGAACTTTTAATCTACGTTTTGCTCGGTTGAGTGTGATTTCCTGCATAGCCTTCCTTCGATCTCTACACTCTAGGAATGGTCTGGCTTCTCGCCTGAAAGTTTCCACGCAATCCGCTCCGTCGCTAGGCGCATGGGCTGGTCAGAGAGTATCCTAAAACATGCTGAACTTAGTAATATGCTTCGGAGTTCCTATTTCCCAGAAAACCGTCTTGAAGAGACTGAACGTTACCGCAGTGTGATAGTTTGTGTGCCTCCGCGACCCATTCAGCTGTACTGGGGGGTGTCTGTGAGACACTCGCAGAGTCTCTCATACCAAGTCGATCACTGGTTAGAGGTCTGACCAACACAGTCTTCTGGCCCTCCAGGTTGGGGGTTGGAACATCTGTGGCGACTTGTTCTGTAAAAATGGAAATGCACTTGCACTTCCATCCAAACACCCCTGCCTTGCTGTCAGGCTTTTGAGCGAAACGCTTTGCTTGGGGACCCTAATCGTCCTCCTGTCTAGGTGTGGACGCCCTGACAGTATCCCAGCCCACGTAAAACCATGATACCTACGCCTAACAATAAACTCATGCCACATCGGCCGTCGCGTGGTGCCATCAGCCGGGTCGCCTTGCTGCATACAGCAGGGCGGGTAAGCGAAAACATCCCACTGCTGACGCCTCCCTACTTTCTCTTTCACATACTTTTTCTTCTCCTTCTCCCCACCCCATTAATAACTCTCTCCTTATAGGCTCGTCAGGTAGGACTGATGACCTGTTTGTCCTGCATCGGTTTTGCGAACATCCTCTGCGCGTCATCCAGCGCTGATATTCTCAAGCATCTGTAAATCAATCTTCAGGCCTCGAAGACTAGTCTCTTTGACTGCCTTCAGTGCCCGCAGTCTGAAGCAAGCAGGTCAACAAGCTGTCCTACTGGGCTCGCTTGACATTGATGTGTACTGTGTATCAGAAACAAGAATTCAATATGTAAGCACAGTTGAGCACGGTTGAGCCAACCGCTCCATCACTCTCCACTCGCTTCCGGCTGCGTACCTCTGGTGATCCAGAGGTGTCTTACAGGGCCGCGTAATGTACGGACAAATCGCTTATCAACATTGACATTGAACATTGACATTGCTTTAATCTCGGCGGAATACCTCCGCCGGTCCCGAACAAAATTTGGTTTGAGGAATTATTAGACGTCATGTGAAACTGAGCGTGCGCACAGACTATGAACCCTGGTGGACCCGGAAAGCTAAGCAAATGGAAGAGGCTCAGAAAGCCGGAATGCCGAAGGTTACTTTAAGTGATCCTTGCGACCGGTCCCCGAAAACCACCTGTCAGCGAAACCATCAAGGATCAGGACGGAGACGACCGTTTTGAACAAAGAAGAACGCTTCGACCAGTGGGCCAAGTACTTCGAACAATAATTATCGTGGCCACCAACTGCCGCTCATCTGGAACCTACAACTGATGCAGAACCCTGGAAGGTTAACGTGGAGCCCCCCTATGATCATGCTCGTGGATATGCAGTCACTGAACACGCTACTTATAATCCAGGGAAAGGTACTGGAAGTTGTGGAGTTGTGGACGCTGTATTAGTTCTGACCCCAGTGTGACAGATGAGGTCTATGCACGAATCTGCAATGCTCGGATCGCGTTTGCTAATTTGAGACACCTATGGCGCCAAAGTGGGATATCCCTGAATCTTAGGATACAATACGGGCCGTTTTGTTTTACGGCTGCGAGAATTGGCCTGTTCGAGCAGCGGAACTGAGACTTCACCAGGTCTTCGACAACCGTTTTCTTAGAACCACAGCTCGTGTGGGTTGTTGTCGGCGAATCCGAAACGAGGAAATTAGAAAGCGAGTGTTCGGTTGTGCAAAGGGGACTCCCATTGGAAAATGTGCCCAGCACCAGAAGCTGCGTTGGTTAGGCAATGTATTGCGCATGCCGAAGAGAGCTATTTTCAGTGCACAGTTCAGAGTGGTGGGAGGGACAGGTGACCAACCCTTGTTGTGGCAGAGGTTTATGAAAGAGATTCCGAAAAGTTTGGGTGCTGTCAGTGCGACTCGCCTTCCAGGATGGGGACCGCGTGATTCATACTGTGTCTCGTTGGAAACACTGTAAGATATGGCTGCTAATCGATGCCAGTGGCATCCTTGTTGTCAGTTTCTATCCAGATTGCCTGAATGAGTGTCTTTTGGTGTATGCACCTCGGAATGATTGCAATAGACTGGCACTAAGTCCCTTCCTCGTTCAATTTTATTCTCTTCTTCAAAATAAGGCTTTCAAATAAATCATGGTTGCATGGCAGCGAGGCGTCAGCGTTGGACACTCATGTTATGTAGTGCTGTAATGCATGGATGAAGCCGCACTTTTTAACTAATGCGGATTGAGGCGGTCAGAGGACCTGAGGCTTCTTCGGGTTTTTGACCAACGATGTCTCAGACCCGTTCCTGGGATCGGATAGCGTCGACGAATTTGTAACGAGGTTACTTGAAAACGGATATCTGGTTGTGTAGCAAACACTTCAATCGCGAAAAACATGCGGCAACATCAACTGCGGTGGCTCGTCTACCGAGACGGCTGAAAATTTTCACTCTTTCAGGAAGCCACTCATTTTGGATGTTGCTAGATTGTCACCACAATTTCCCTTCGGTATTACTCCATTTTTTGCCCATGTTTGTTGCTCGAATAGTTGGTGAAGCTTTTACTGCTTGTAAGTCTCAATGAACCGGGTGGCCCCAAAACTGTGTGCCTGAACTTGTACTTATTGTCACTGAACTATTTAATCGTCATTTCATTTTCTTCTATTCCTTTCCAAATGGAGAAGTCTTGTGCTCTCCCGACGCTCAAGCGAGACAACTATCCCGGTCTTATTAAGTTCCTTCTTATTCTTTTATCCAAAAATAGTGGAATCTGTCATTGACTCGAATACTGTCACCATTATAGATTCTATAAAGGCTTATCGCCGGTATGATACAATTCCAGTCTCCTACTTTGGGCACACTTTATGGAGCTGAGGGTGTTCTGTAGGATATGTTTAAGGCCAGATGGCCTCGGGACTAAGTTTCAATCCTTTAACCCACCACAGGATTCATCGCCTGAAAAGCCAATGGCAGTGCGCGCTGACGACCCACTCTCGGGCTCACTGCACATCAGCCCTTCGTTCATTTTGGGCTCGAGATATCTCAGTGGTTGAGGCGCCAGCCTACGGACAGGAAGGCCCGTGGCTCGAACCCATCCTCAGCATCTCGACTGCTCCTGTCTAGGCTTTGGCAACCTGGCAGTATCTCAGCCCTCGTGTCTCCTTCCGTTGGCATGGCAGCTGGGCACCGAAAGAGTGCTACAGCTGAACGGTTTAAGTTTAGTAGTTTAGGTGTTCATTTTGTTTTTTTTTACTCCACCAATAGAGCTTAAAAAACTAAGAGTTACTCACTTGTTTATGCCAAATAAATTATACAATGGGAACACATCCTTAGAAATATCCCAACAACCCAGTAATTCGGCTCTTATCAATGTACGCGGTACTTGTGCGGTGATCCTTTGACTTTGCATTTTATTTGGGCCATCTTTCGCATCGTTACCACCTTCCTCTCAGACGTGCGGAAGTGAATAAATATGATGGTATGGTTCGGATAGTATAGCCATCATCAGCAGGTATCTTGCATGGCTGAATGTCTCAGAACAAGGTAGCAAGCGAACGGTGAGTTGCTAAGTTTGTTTACCAGTGTAGCCCCTGAGTGTCTGTCCAATGCAACTGATATAGCTTCATACGTTAGTCACTGGACCCTAT
Source organism: Opisthorchis felineus (assembly GCA_004794785.1). NCBI lineage: Eukaryota > Metazoa > Platyhelminthes > Trematoda > Opisthorchiida > Opisthorchiidae > Opisthorchis > Opisthorchis felineus. The sequence continues at coordinate 116,826 of SJOL01003761.1, read as the reverse complement.
TGCTCCGCAAAGTATTAGGGCACAGCCGCTGTTATATTCACCGGCAGACGAGGGTTGATTGGTAGCTGGAACGAGGCAAAAATAAGTTGCACCATAGTGACGGTTGGCTCCAACTTTCGAACTCCGACTTCTACCCCTTGCCACCGTTCAATCTTATTCTGCTAGCGTTTAGAGCACATGTTGATGGAACGCTGACGTATGTCTATTCAGTCCATGTCACTCTTACCTGCTCTCCGGAAAGTGTTAGATATGAACCTACGCTGCTTTCGTTTTCGCATTCAAGCGAAATGCGAACCCGCTGTGCAATCTCTCAAGGAAGTGGATTCAAATGGTAGTGCTGGCTCAATTCTTTCACACCTCGGGGTCTTCCTTGTTTCGAATGTCGATTACCCATATAGTGCAGGTGATTTATTCTAAACTGCGTTCAATGGGTTGTATGCAACCGCTCGTAGTATAGTTAATAATGAATGTAGCTTCCATATTTATTGTGTCAGTTAGTATCTCTGTTTTCAAGATAGTTTTCAAAACTCTCTCTCCCAATCTCTTATTTACTAGACCAGTAATATCCCGCCTCAGATTGCCTACACTGAGCAGACGCTTGCGTAACAGAATAAAGCGCCTTCTACGGGACCATTTTGGACTGGCTGGTGTCCACACCTCTCAGCAACTACAGCAACTAGGCTTACTTTTTCCTAAGTTAGCCACACTTCCTCTGTGTGTTTCGGGGGAGTCGCTCAAGCCAAGCTTGGAGTCAAACAAAAGGACCCGATCTGCAGGTGGTGCAACACTCAATGATGGCGAGCTTGTCGATTCTTTTACCGGTCAAACAGTGAGTAGTGATGACTTACTGATCAAAACCTACACTGGTTCTGCTACCTTCCTCAAAGTAAGTAAACTCGTGCGGACTGAACATAATGCTTCGCGTATTTGTTTGGATTGATGAGCTTGACAGTCATGTTGAAGGCCTGTGGACAGTCGCACTATCAGCCTCAGGCCGGAATGTCTAACCTAGCGCATGTGGAAGCTTGATCTAATCTACTTTGTGGTCTCGTTTGTGGTCCATACCAACAAGTAGGCGCAAGCCGGGTAATCCTCCGAAGCCGTTTGATAACAGGACAGGTGTTGGTCCGGCTGATTACTTGACTGCGGATTTTAAGCTCCGTATACGCGAAACCACTGCAATGTACTACTTATAAAGCTGCTAATAAGAGTACATAACTCTCGCATGAGCTCATCTTCTGCAACTACAGAATGGTTTACTACACAACCGAGAGGAGTCTACCAAACTCCACTTTAACAGGTCTCCCGTTCCGACTGTCTTCGCTGCTATGTACATCTTATACAACGATGTTTATGCTATAAAAGTTCAGACTGCCTGCAATTTCGATCTGTGGTATTATGTGCAACATATAAAGTGAGCATTTGAGGTTATCAAACTGATCCTAGTCGATTAATAAATGAAGGCAACCTCTGTATTGTAACTAGGACTCGCAGGATGTTGACTGGTTTTAGGTGATAGCCTCCCTTACACTCAGTAGCAATCTCCAATTCGTTTAATTCCTGGTTTACAAAGTCAGAGTTTTGTTGCTGATGAGAAAACCAGTTCTTCTTTTCTTGAGCTGAAATAGCACTACGTAACTTGTAGTTCGACCTTCGGTCGGTTGAACTTTTCAAAGTAGAATTTGTAATGCAACTAATGTGTAGTCCTCCGACGTGGAATACCAAAACTCCTCAGGTGAGGAGCGTCGCTCTGCTGGGCGTGATAATAGAAGGTGACCGCCCTACGACCAGTTTGTCTAGAATTAGGTAATAAGAGGTGTCTAAGTATTTTTAGGCCATAAACTGGGTATAACTAACTATTCAATTTTCCCGGCAACGCGACTATTGTTGCACTGCTTGTCAAAGCAAGATTCACACCTAATTCAGATTAGCGGGCGCATTTATCCTTGGCCAGAAGACTGAAACTGTTAAACGTGGAGTCGCATGTGCGATCCTTTGAACCCATCTACTGAGTATCAATAATGACGGAAGCCTCCGTGTGACCGGGAAATTCGGGATCCAGCAGCGTCATCCGTGTTGTTTACAGAAAACGATTGTTCGTTTACCTCTCATTGAATGTATGGCCTGTTGAATAGCTTCTATATGAGGTAAGAAGTAGCTGATTCCAATATGTTACTACTTCAGAACTTAAGTAGATCCTATATACCTCACCAAGCGCGAGACAATGTCATTCCCGTCTGAAACCGTCGAAATCACACGTTGGTAGATCAAGTGAAGCACTTCTTGAAAAAAGAGCAGTTGAGTTTGACATGTTTTCGTGCAGACTTGTTGGAATTAAGGATACAACCTCTCTTTGGCGCAGTACTGTCTCCTTCCTGCTGTTTTTTGCTATAAAAACCCCGGAATTCCATCATTTCCGGCTGCTTTTACATTTTAGACTTGTGCCCTATCAGCATTCAAGTGTACTAACATCCTCGTTGTTGCACTTCTGGTTTGCTAACTTTCACTTAATCTCCCGTAGTGGTAGGTGTTCCTTGTTGTTTTTGCTGCCACACAGCAGACGCCTTCATTCTAATACAAATAACCAAACAGCCTTATTCTCTTCGTTCCCAATTTGAGCGGCAATTTTCTGTGGGCAAATCGTGATGATTTCACTAGCATTAAAATATCGTTTCTGACACAATATTTCAACAATTGTTTGAAGAACTTGTGGATACGGATCAGGTTTATCCTGACTACGAATTTGAAGAAATATCTGTGGTGCTTTGTGCACCACAAGATTACAACTATACCCTTTCCATGTTGAACCAGCGAGCGATATTCACGTTAGTATTGTTTTTCAGTACAGCTGTTCAACTGTACTTTGGTCGGTTAAATGTATACAACGTGTGTGAGAACTTTGTGGAAGGGCATTGACTAAGGAGTGTCTTTTCATGGAAGAAAATCACCGAATTTGACCACATTATGACTCCCGTATTTGAAAGTAATTAACGTGGTGCTTCTTAGGAAATACATTTATTGTTTCCATAGCTATTTCAGTTAAGAGCTGCTGATTCATCTACGTAGTCCGAAAACCATGGCTTTACTGAGGGAATGCAAATGAAGAACAAGCATCTATGTGGCAAGATTGCGAAGTTCTGTACGCTTATAAAATTTCCATGGCATGTTTGATAGCTTTCGGCTTTTATTTTTTCCAGTTAACCCGACCTCTGCCTCTCGACTTCCCCTGTCTAGGCTTGGGTAACCTGGCAGTATCCCAGCCCTCGTGCTTCCTTCGGGTGGCATGGCAGCTAGGCACCGAAAGGTGCTACAGCTGAACGATTATTATTTAGTTAGCCGGATCACCTATTATTTAAAGTCCATTGCGTGTAAATGTTTTTACTCATCAATTATGCTAGTTCAAGAAGCTTTTGGGCCACTCCATCAGCTGGAGGAGGTAGGCCTAGTTCCACAGTATGCGATTTGTTGAACGTCGTCCACATGTACGCCTGTGTCTTGTTCAACCCGAGTGCACTGACTCACTGAACAATGATCGCGCTGGCGTTTTGGTTGTGCTCCCGCTATGTCAAAGCATGACAGATGGCTAATGGTATACGGTGACTGCGGATCCCCGGTTGGGGTTTAAAAAACTGGACTGTAACTCGGTTATGGGCTAAATTAGCCTCATGGAACGCATGTTGCTGGGCTGCCCTTACCGAATATAGGACTTTCCACAGAACTCGTATCCTTCTGTTCTTAAGTGCGAGGTGTATCCTCGTATGTTGAAACGAGGGTTAGTGAAATGTGCAGAATCTACGAGAAATTCGCCTCCGGCTTAGATGCACGTAAGGTTAGTTCACTACTCTGCATGTATTGATGACGGATGTTTTGGGTTTCTCTTCATCCAAACCGTCATAAACTTTGACGTGAGCTGGTAGGTTTGCCACACTGTTTTCACAACCTTTCAACCTAAGTCCCTGTCACGACACTAGCCTTTGTCTGATTTCTACCTTTTTTTCGCAGGGAACCCAGAGTGCGAATCCACACAACGACTACTGTCAACACTTCGTCGATACCGGTGAACGTCCACAAAATTTTATTCGGGATACCGGTTCGTATTTATCTCCGTTACTAGTCGTAATCATGATTCTGCCTTTTGATAAATGTGTATTTGATCAAAATCCTACGTGATCCTATTTGCCATGTGGTATCGCTGTGCAAAGGGACAACATTGGGCATCCCTTGTGGCAGAAGTCATCAGAGTTACACATATACGTGGGCGTATTGAATAGTTCCAACATCCGCACTTGCACAACAGCGTTCAGTGGCTTAGAGAGTAACCCGAGGAAGAACTACCATTTTTTCGAAGGAAAGCTACTTATAAGGTTGCTGGAAACTGCTCGACAGCCCACGAGCAGTTCCCCTTCTATGGGGCTCATCAGGTAGCGCAGTCTCCGAGTTTCCGTCAACTTAATGTTCTACTTGAACCCAAATTGTACGGAAGTCTTCCGTTAAAACCAAATCGGTGTACAAATCAGTGCATTTCAAGAACGACTGTGGCTCATCACAACTGAATACTTAAGGGGACCTAATTGGTCGGATGCTAAGTTAGTTTGTCTGCCCCCGGGTGGCAGAACAACAAAATGCTATTCTCCACTTTCCGCATCCATATGGTGTCTTAATTAATACCTTGATCCATCCCCTCTCCTTGCATGCATGCGTACAATCACCACTCATACATCATCCTCAACCAACTGTACCAACTGGTTTCAAAGGCCTTCACATGCTCAGTCTGATAGTTACGCACTCGTAAACCGCCTTTATTTATTTGGTATAAATGACTCAGCACAACCCCCTCCCCAAGGGAGTCTCCTCCAAGTGGATACCACTTCCATGAGGATGCACTACGGCGTCCTTTGCCTGCTGCTGCCCCCTCACCCCGCCCCGGGTATAGGTCACCCCTAGGAGATGCCAAGTAGTTCCCGTGCTAGTTTCTCCTGTTGGGATCACCGTAATAACGTCAGGCATTACTGAACTAATGAATCATTATTCTGGAGTCACTGACTACCTCCCTGCAAACGGCTGTATTTTCACCTAGGTCTGCGTAACCGATTTGAAGAATATCCAAAACTACGGGAACTGATACGACTTAAGGATGAATTGATACAGACGAAAGCCACTCCGCCAATGTATTTGAAGGCCGATTTAAAGACATTTGATCTGAATGAACTTCACTCCAAATTTGATGTTGTCCTGGTCGAACCACCTTTGGAGGAATATCATCGTATGAACGGTGCAGTATTTGATCAGCACTGGACCTGGGAGGAGGTGAGACTTTTTTATTTCACTTATTCGGGTTCCATGGACCCCATATGTTTGGCAAGTACTATGTGGATACTAGGCAGTGTTGTCGCGTCGTCATTGAAGTTATACCGTATAGGACTATACACTCTGTCGTCATATTTCTTTCGTATGAACGATCGATGCAGGCATTGTGCAGGGCAATTCCGCTAAATTTAAGAATTTGCCTTCCGTTATATTTCCACACGTTGAGTAGTTCAACTATCCCTGCAACCGACTACAAGTAGGAGGTTGTCATGTTTGATGGTTCATCATTCGAAAGTGATCTGTTGGCTGAATGCTTTGATATCATTTTTCCAGACGAATCGGCACCTAAGACACAACCTACTTGCTGTGATGAGTAGTTAAAAACTAACATTCAAGCCAAATGTCTTCCCTCTCGGCTGTATTCTTGTGTGCACGCGGGCGGCCTTTGAGTTGAACAGGTTTTCCAATACACCCCCCCCCCGTAAAACACCCAAGATTCTCCCGTATGAATAAGCTTTCAGAACGGTTGTAATTTGCTCACTTACTGCTGGAACATGACTTAGCGCCTAAGACGGTCGTTGGGCGTTCGGACAATCCAACAGCTCTCGACTAAATGCTGTAATGGCCTTTTGTACTCACGGATTATCACCCTCTGAGTCACATGGGAACAGTTACATTTACTTGGTAAGCAGTTCTTGACCTTAAGGGGAGGTAGTCAGTGACCTAGTTCCCACGGACTCGCTTCTCACTGCCAATTTATCACATCTGTAGTTTACCCAGGCAAACCGTACTGTGGGTGGTTGTCGCGATAAGCTCCTAATTGCAGATGAGCAAAGGTGACGGACCGATGCATGTGATTGGTTTTAGATAGACAGTGGGGTTCCCTGGATTGGCGCAATTTGGTACCGACCAGGGTGGATTGATTCCGCTGTTACAAGAGTTCTGGGGACGAACAGTGGCATGATATCCTGTCTAAGTGCGATTCAATCACATTGCTGATCAGCCACTCGTGGTCGAACGGTTTCGTATCGAACCACTATTCGGTGGGTCGCGGGTCTGAGTCACCCTAGAAATTCGTTAGACTCGCACTGCTGATGACTACCAACAAGTTCGAAGCAACCATACAGTGCTTCTCAACTTTCGAGCATGGATTCGAGTGAAATACCAAATATCATATACCAGCTTCGCAAATCCTCAGCAATAAAGCTAATTTCGTTCAAATGTGAGTCATTTCAAATGCTTCGAGGGGAAAAAACAGTTCTGTTCATCGCCCCATAAAATGGAGACCTTGTGGTATTTATTTCTCCAGTTTTAAAGATACGTACGTGTATGTTCAACTTGCTGTCAGCTCGAAGAATCATTGACGACTTATGCGACCGATTTATCGAGAAATTTTCACAGGAATCGAAGGCCTAACTTAACCGTTGCGACTGACTTCAACAATAAACAAAACAGGAACTATTAAATCGATGAGCATGTAGAGCGGGTCATTAAGTCTGGCAATGTCGTATATATTTCTGTCTTATATGAATGAAACAGGGTTCGCGTTTTCTCACTTTCACGAATATGAAGATGCTAATTAAGGCCATTGGCAACATGGATTTAACAATTTATTCAAAAGTAATACTAAATCTATGGTCGAAAAATTTCGCACTCATTTGTGCATTCGAGAATCGTGTGAACACCCAACGTATCGATATGTTTTGTTGTGAATCGATCTGTTGTCAATGCCAACCGAATTTCTCGGATTCTATGCACCTTTCTTACACTAGATGATCGATAGGTTGAAACCGACCAACCTGTTCACACAAATCCATCATAGTTGCATATAACTATTTTGTGGATGTTGTGATGGTGGCTAATCCATGGACATCACCACATGCGCTCCTAATTTGTGACCAGTAATCATGTCATACCGCACCCAATGAAGTACGATGCTTATTGTTTGTCCTAAAGGGCACCGTATCCGTGCCTCATTACCGGAAGAACGACTGAGACACACTCTAAGCTCCACCAGTTCGTGCGAATGACAATGACGTCTACCTGTTTTATCTTAGGTCATCGAGTTTAACCGTAAAAATATCCACTTGCAGCTAGCTAAAGTGTATTGCGCTATCCTTCAATTGGACCAAAACTACTAGTCACTTGTTCTGTTTATTGACATACTACGGAGAAAAACAAGGTGCGGCAACGGAAGTCCGCACATGTTATTTTTCAGCACTAAAGCCAAGGTTTGTGACTGTCTCCGGATTTTATGAGAATCATTTGTCATGTAATCCGTCAATAATCCAGTAACCTACAGAGTGCGGGAGTGGCCGATAGCAGGCTTCGGTAGTTTATATGCTTTTCCCTCAAGTTGGTCATGTAAAAGTCTAGTCCTCCGTAAGTTTCGAAAGTTTTTTTTTCTCAATTGACACGTTCGGGATTAACTGTTTCTTTTTTCCTGCTGAATCGTCAAAGCATCTTCCGTACTCCTTCGCCACCACATATGTATGACATAATTTGTTACAAGCCACATATACTTTCAAATGAACTGTTGCAGAACCTGTCGGCAATTCTTGTACAAATTTCTAAGTGTTCACCATCCATTTCTTCTGTAAACCGTGATGCTACCCAGACGTAGACTGCTGTTTCTACACCGTACTAGATATTGTTAGTCTCCAGTGTTTGTTATCCAGATGTGAATATGTCTCGACTGCATCCCATCCGCTTTGCCAGGCTGTATCAGCCGGCCGATGCAAACGCGCATGGCATGTGTGTTTGCGTGTGGTCCTGATGTGGTATTGTGAAACCTGAAAATCTGGAGTACTGTCAACATCCATCCTCCATGATTTAACGCATAAAATTGCTTGAAAATTGCTTGCAGCTTCTTACCTTTGAAAGTTTCTAAATAATTTTCCGTGGGTAAATTGTCCAGGACTCTTGCTAGGTGAAGGAGGGTGGGGAAGCCTTTTACGCCTTTTATTTCGATAAAATACCTAGCTTTCGACACTTATTTTGCTACATTGAGCGAACAGTATTTTCCACGTACTCAAGTAAAACTTCGAAGGTTAACCTGAGCATACAAAGATGTTGAACAGGAAGACAGAGATGAATGCTTGATACAATACTCTCTGCAAGGTTGATGAGAACTCTTCACTATCCTGCTAACAGTTTCATTCTTTTTGAGGATCATCAGGTAGGTGTGGTCCCTCGAATTTTCATCAGTCTTATTTCCAAGTTGCGTAATTGGATTTATGCACTCATTTTCAACTGACGGATGACTCAACTGAATAGGCTGCACAAAGACCGCCTACTGTTTCGTTGGGTTGATAATCAAGTTATCGAAGTAGTTTTGTTGATACCATACAGACTTTGTGCAGCACGCTGGGTTGAAGAATATCATAAACAAGAAATTCGTTTGAGTTTGCGGTTAACATCGACTCAACTTGCGAATGGACGCATAAAATCTCTGCTATTTTGTTAGTCACCAAACTAAATCTGTCGGCATTTGATCTACACAGTCATACCTAAACATTCAACTAATCTGTTTTATCTCATCCCAGAAAGCCAATGCGGTATCGAATAACCTTAGCTGTATCACATGGATTTGTTCGTAATCACAACCCTCACAGCACATGAACCGAAAATAGGTTTTGTGGGACGTCCAAGGTGGAGCCTACTGCTACGCACCACACTCTTCCCCTTCGTGGGAACCCTTGCGCATCCTTTACGCCATCTCTGTAACTCTGTGACTTCTTTCCACTTCAGTGAGCGCAGCATCACAAACAGATTCCCACAGTCGTTCAGCGACTCAGCGGACTTCTTTTTTCATCACTCATTTGCCTCTGCGAAAAGTCCTTTTAAGAATGAAACAAATACGCATCCTAACCTATCTCGAACTATCTCTCGTTATTTAAGCCATCATTCACTTTTCGTTAGCATGTGGATGGCATTGATGCCCTGTCCTAACCAATGGCGAAATTCCAGGCACCAAAGCTTCACTGTTGGAGGATGTGTTATCATCTCTACTGATGTATCAGTAAGACTTGTCAGTTACACCGGAATCGAAAAGACAAACGAATTTGAAGAAGTTGGGCTCGAAAAAACTGGACCGTCCCGTGATGTGGATTCAAGTGAACCAGAATGTAAAAGAGCGAACAGTCCAGTAGTATATCAATGAAAGGCTGAAATGGAGAAAACAAGATTTCGGTCTACAAGATAAATTGTTAGCAGTCCTATTAACAGGATGTTAGGTACGGAACTTGGTTTAGTTAAAATCAAGGTCGCATTTTGCGGGATGTTTAGAAAAACAGCTTTTCTCCAAAAGTTGTACAGTAACGAAGGCAACATTGAGTTGTGGTTTTTTTTCAGGTTGCCGCAGAGCTTGTTTCCTTACATATCGCATTTTATTCGAGGGATGCTCTGTGGATAGAACGTATCTGGTTAACCGCTTCGTCCTCTATTTCGTCGAAACGCCTTCATGCCGCTTTGCCGAAATGGCCGAAAAGAATTCCTGGATGGGAATTTCATCACGGGGGCTTTGACGGACATCTCTAATTTGTGTGCCAAACCCGTACTCCAATTGCTGTCTCCATTACCTATTGAATTCGTTGACTACGGATCCTTCATCGTTGCTTTATTCACCATAGATTATCCGAAGGTTAATGCGGTTTATTAAACACTGTGTAGGGTCGCCTGTCACCATCCAGCAATATGCAAACCGTGGAAGTGTTAGTGAGTTCAATAGGCGCATTGGAGACAGAGTTGCTACATACATCCTTGGAAGTTACTTGATATATATATATATATATATATATATATAATCAGTGAGCGGGACTACATAGGCCGTTGATATTGATCTCTCTCGGATTTTTAAATGTAATTCAGGTGTTGCTTGATGCCCCCAGTATTGTGCTGTAGTTATCGTAGTTGCCCCTCGCTTGAGCTGCCAGCCTCAGAAGTAATGGCGTTGCAGTTATGTCACTTGAGGCGGTCCGTATTGAGGGACGGTCCTAGCAATGCCAAATGTTTACATCATACAGTATGAAGTATTCATTGTTCTGGAAGGAAATACCTGGTAACTTCACATCAGTTTGATTACTGAGTTCATTAGAGTGCCTCATTACGTGGTCATTTATCAGTGACAGAAGTATACCTTAGTCCACTGCTGTCTATTTGCTTGGTGAAAAACGCATCCCTGTTGGTGTATGAATACACTTTCATTGGATTCCAGCGTATCGGACAGTCAGAAGGTTTATGGTACTTTGGGACATTTCGTGGTGGCTGAACGTAACAGTTTCTTTGTGCTATTAGTTTGGCTCGTAGGTCTTCTGTGCCACAATTTGGTTATTTACAAGGCGATTTTGTAGTCGAATAACGTGTATTCGGTCATAAAATCTAACATCACAGAGATTTTGGTAACAAAATTAATCTTATTGATCATCAATCAGTCTACTACTTCAGTTATCGATTGCCTGATCTACAGCGCTCACAACTGGTCACGGCTTGGTGGTAACGTCCTATTTGTTCATTTCAATTGTTAGTCCGGAAGTGTTTTTTTCTCTCAGCTGAACGATGTTGATTTCCCCTACTCCCCCTCACTTCTCTGGTTAGCCACTCGATAGTATCTCGAACGATGTAACTTCACACTCCATCAGATTTTTTTCGACCTAACTCTCGCATGACAGTAAAGCTGGCGAAAGTTACTAAGTGAAGCTAACTCTAGGACGACCTTAATTGTCACCTGCTATCAGACAATATGAATCACTTGCAGAATGGATTGCAGTAACGTGCCGCAATCCGTTCAGCCTTTCTCAGTGTGATATAAGCACTGGCAGGTGTAATTCTCATTCGGTGCTGAGCCAGATAGCATTGATTTTTTGAAACGCCCTCATTAAAACTGATCGAAATTGGTGAGTTGTTCGCCCCCACGTGTGTCGGTATGGTTACATTTGTCGAATGAAATCGCATTCGAATTTACAAGCATAGATCGGAAGTTCTTGGGCTTACAAGGGAATTGTGAAATAAAGAACAATTATTATTTGTTACTTCGTAGACATGTACCCTGACTCTGATGCACTTTATCCGGAGAAGTCGGAACATTTTTGTCGTTTCACAGAAAGTCCAGTTTTGGGCCCCTGGATCCGTTTATACGGCTTTTCCGGTTATAGCTACTTTTCATCAGTTAGTCGATATCGATGCCTCGATCTATTCTCACTGGTTCCTTAGACTAAGATCCACTTAATCTCGTGATAATAATGTAGCACCGAGTGGAGTTGCATTCACATTTCTTTCCCGATGCTCTCTCGTCCAACCATGCCACACTTAGTGCTGCGGTCAAGCCACAGCAACAGATATAATCAAGCGAGTAAGCCGCTCGATTCAGCTGCGGATAATCAGCCAATCCGATTGATCTCCAATTTAACGGCGCACTTGTGGCCGCATTGCTATGTCAGTCGGATGAGCGAGAGCAGTATCGAATTGGTCGGGGTCGAGCCACACATCCCAACTGTCTTGGTCAGACGGACGAATTGGAATTGACCGCTTGACGTTAGGTACATTGGATACTTTGCGACCCAATTCATGCTAAAGTAGTTTTTTTCAATCGGAGTCCAAATATTTCGAACCAAAGAACGTAAAGTACTACTTGGATTGCGTTTGAAAATTATGATTGTTGTTACTACTTCCTTCTCAAGTCTAGGTCATTTTACCGGTAACTAGTGTAGGACCAATAAGGTGATGTTTTTCCACTACACTTTTGAGTGCTCATCTAGGAACCCTTACTTGAAGGTGGACTTCAAATTCAAGGTAAGCTTGGTCATCAGGATTTCAAAAGTGGAGGAAATTGATGGAGCGTTTTAGGGGAAAACAAAAGAAAACTGGTGTCGTTTTTTTACTATTTCACCTGATTGAAATAAGTTGAAATAATAGTCTGCCTTATGTGGGCGGTCTGTTCAGTCTAGCATGTGCGGTAAGCGTCGCAGAGAAATCGTCTAAATCCGCCTGTAGACGGCCCGGAGCATCGTTTAGTCCTTCAAATTTGCTGATCTGACTCTAGCATCGGCTTGATTTCTGCTGAACCGAAACTGTTGCCATGATATTGGAAATTCGACCGTATGTTCTGGAGGAAATGTAAGTTTTTCAGTCACTACAAATGTGGAATATCCTCAAGAATGGGGTACATCAAGAGTTGCCAGGTGGTCCAACGAATTCAGTATAGTTGATGAGCACAGTGGTCTACCTAAACTGCTACTACCCGTGTGAGCGTCTGCTGAAAGGTTATTCTCAAACAACCATTTTTTCATGTTTATATTCAGATTGAACGATTGGAAATTGAACAAATCATAGCTCCGCGCGCATTTGTGTGGATATGGTGTGGATCAGGCGAAGGATTGGATGCTGCTCGAAGGGTAGGTTAGTACAAACATTGTATGTTTGGTCGTTTTTTTCTGTGCATTCCTAATGACCTTATCTTTTCGTGATGCAGTTGGCCACCTAAAATTGCTGGAGTTGTGCTCCGAAAGTACCTACAATTCATGGAAAACGGCGAATTTTGGATTTGGTTGAAGAATGTCCGTTTAAACCTCGGACGTATTCCGGATACACTCTACTCACGGTTGTGATTCGTTGGTATTCAAAACATTTGAGATAGCTACACATGGCAAACTGAAATGCGTGGAGATATTGGGAGGCATCTGTTTGAGATGGCACATAGCACAACAACCAGTCGCTAGCCGGAACAGATAAGTTACTCCCTCAGGTTAGACCCCACGAAACTTCTCGCCTGTGAGCCACCATCTTAAGTCACCCTTTCCACTGCGATTGCTAAAAAAAACTTACACAATACCATATATTATTTGAATATTTAGCTGAGTTCATGTCAATATTTATGAGACAGAATTACTGGAGTATATTGCTCCTGGCCGAGTTCACGTTAAGCGCATGAAAAATTATCTCTTGCTACGAACCAGCACAGGATGATGAACCTTAATGTTTTCGCGATCTTTTCTGGTCAATATAGATCGAGGGATTACAAAACTAAAAGCGAGTGATCCATACAAGTGAAACAAGTATAAAGTGGAACCTGCGGGTAGCAGTGTGAAAACTGTTTATGTCACGATTACTTGGCCTGAGTGGCCGGCGGTCACGTAAACTCAATGCGCGTACAGACGCATTCTGAGTTTACAGACTCTGGTTGTCTGGACGAATCGCGATTGCCTCGGCTGCGACCAGACATCGATATTGGTAGGTAGGTAGGCACATAGGTGCTTGATGCACTATTTGAAAAGCGGTGTCAGAATTCATCGGAATTGATAGTCAGTTCTGTGAACAGCTGTCTCGATTGATACATTGAATACTTAGGTGTTTTAAGCTAAAAAGGAGAAAATGGAGAAAAATAGATTGATTCAATGGCGTTTCGCTACCCATAACACTGGGCTCGACGTACAACCTTAGTGCTACCTTATTTGTTGTGAAAGAACAACGAGAAAGGAAGTATTACGGGGCATGTATGTCTCTGTATGCAAGTCGTATTAGCGACCGCTCACATCGTTATGCAACCCCATCTTGTAGTGGTCAACTTCTGGGAAGATTATATGACCTCATTCGGAACAGAGCATTTCGCGCAGGCATTACCCAATCTTTCCTCATTGTTCTTCCTTTCATTATATGAATTCGCAAGTTACTCGCCTGTACCGTTATGAACAAAGATTGGATTTTCCTTCAATGAACGACAATGATCGCCTGAAAAATGCGACTTTCAGTGAATGCTAACACTCGTACCAGAGATTTATCCCTCTTTCATCTAGTGCTTACGAAAGTGGGGCTTCCGTCGTTGTGAAGATATTTGCTGGATCAAAACCAATCACGGACGTCCAGGACACGAGGCTCTGGAACCCGGCGCTGTATTTCAACGAACGAAAGAACACTGCCTCATGGGAATCCACGGCACAGTCCGGCGCTCTACCGATGGTGATTTCATCCATGCCAACATTGATATTGATTTGATAATTGAAGATGCACCGAAATATGGCAGCTACACGGCGAAGGATAAACCGACTGAAATTTTCCACATCATTGAACACTTTTGTCTGGGACGTCGTCGTTTACATCTTTTTGGACGTGACAGTACTCTGCGTGCTGTAAGTCAACTAAAAAAAATCGTGAGCCTTGGTGGTTCAGTCATTCTGTTACTGTTTGTGTGATGTTTATTGCTGAAGCCGCATTCTGTCGTTAAGACTGCTGAGAACACGCATAGTTCGAATACTTGACAAGTTTGGCAATGCCTTACCGCTGTACAGAGAATTCAGATGAAGCGCATCCGCTCTATATGTTGCGTAACGCGATCTGAGTAGAGATATCCAATATGCCGCTGTATTTTGCATAGGACGATATCACCCAGGAGTCGCTTTTCCCATCCTTTTGCTGAGTGTAGTCAATGGTGGCGTTCAGTGCAAATGTTTCGTAGAATTTCAGGTCCATACACTTCTTTTAAACACACTGGATAGTGGTTCTAGCCGGCGTAACTATGTTTATCGACAGTATGCAGAATTGGGTTGGATAGTTACACGAACAATCTGAACAACCGAAACGTAGTCGCTCGACATACTTCAGGAAGAAGCAGAGGTTGTGGGCAGTTTCTTATGTATCGGTTGACTGATGAAAGTGCGTGTGATGAATTTAACATGTGAGTTTCAAAGACCTGAATCACGTGATTCAACAGATGAAATGTCATCATCAGCTTCGTGAATAGCACCACCAGTAGTAGCCGTACACCAGTAGCAAATTCTGCCGCTTAACGGCTACACAACTGAGGAAAGCGCACCCTAGTTGAGCATGAATGGGAGGGTGGAGATGGTGCTTTAAAGCTTTGGAGAAAACTATAAAGAATAATGGAATAAGCATCTGATCATCATGTAAACGCAGGACGCCACCAGTGGGATTGACCCGGCGTCCTTTTCAAACATCCAGACATCCAGCGCAGAACGATGCACTAGCCGGGATTCCGGTTAGGGAGTGGTGACGTGATCGTCACTGCCATAGTGTCTGACGGTCCACGGGGTCAAAGGCAGATTTCAAGTCAAGAAAGTCCACCATGTTTGGCTAGCGGAAGCAGTGCCATTGCTCAAGAATCTGTCGGAGGGTAAAAATGTGATCGATGCATGGAACCCAGCTTAGCTTTCACGGATCTGTCTCTCTGTGTTTGGTTAGCCTTCGAAGGATAAGACCAGACAGCACCTTCGATGCCACAGCTACCAGGCTGATGCCGCTGGTGGCCGGTGATCCTCACACGGCGTCCGCATACCCTTTTTGAAACCAGGCATGACTGTCGACGTGTCCCATTCTGCAGGCACTTTCTCTTCACTCCGTATCGAATCAATTAGTTTTGTCAGATGGTTCATCACGAATTCTCCGCCTTCTCTGAAGTGGGCTGGATACATATCGTTCGGTCCTGGTCCCTTGTCACGTTTCAATACGGATATTTTGTATTGTATTTGTTCTTGTGGCGGATGTTTAAGGTTTACATTCCATTCACCCGTATGAACTGCCTCCGGAAGGTGTGTTTCAGGAGACCAGCTAAACTATTCTTCGTAGTGTTCGGCCCATCTTTCCAGTCGGCTTTTTTGCGAGTGAATTAATGAGCCGTCTTTTTCGCTTATCGTTTCACTGGCCGATCGATCCTGTCAATTGGTATAGGGTACGGTTGTTTCCGGTAGCAAAAGTCATCTACATCCTCTGGGCTTTCGATATCCACCAAAGCTCTCAATTTTTCCTTAGGCTCTTCACTATTTGGCATTTGAGGGATTTGCGTGCGATGTCGTACTCGTTGCCTGCTGGTATAGATTTTCTGACATCAGTCATGGATAGCGATCTCGACGATATCCCGTGGTCATTTGATCGCATCGGAGAATTTGGACAGACAACGCTCGACGCCGCTAGCATAGCTCTTTTCACATTTCTCCATGCTTTATCCACGTGCTCGCTACCAGCACAGTATTGGTTTACCGTAGAGAGTCGTTCTGCTAGCTCAGGTTGACACTGTTGAGATACGGTAGTTCTTCTAAGACGTTGAATTGGCATGCTTCCTACTGACTTACGAGAGCCTGAAGGGAAACAAACCATCAGGAGTTCACGCGTCACCGCATGATCGGAATCAACTTGTTTGCTCCAGAAGGAAAGGCAGCCTTAAATTGTGGCCCTCCATCGGTGGTTGATGGCCACGTGACCTAACTGGGTCCACAATTGATTTGCAGTTGGTGGTTGCCAAGTTACGCGGTGCTAACATTTATGCTGAAAGGTCCTACTGGATAAAAACGGTTCGTGATCAGCACACAATTAGAGGAGTCGTTGTGTGTGCAACGAGCACCGACTCCGAATCGGCCGGCCGAATGTGATTCCAAGGCGCTCAGATGACCGATTTGGGCATTCATACCGCCCCACAAGGATCACAATATCAGCGCTTCTTGCTTGACGAATGAGCCCGGATAACTCTCGATAGAAAGTATCCTTCTCAGAGTCAGAACCGCAGTCTGTTGGGGCATACGCGACGCTACGAACAGGTACCTCTTTTAATGTCGGGAGGCACTGAGCTTGGTTGAGCTGGATAACCGTGCGGCGCAAAGACTACTGTTCACTGGGACTCAGTCCGGCCAAGCGGGTTCGACTCTGAAGCCGAGTGCAATTCCCACGCCATATATTTCGTGAGTCATCGCTTCACCGGATACACGGAGTGAAACGTGAAAGAGCTGAGCTCGTCTTTGACGTTCTGAGATGCATGACCACGATTCGGTCTTGTATGCATGTGTCAGAGACACAGCATACATCAATTTTAGAGGAGTGTAAGGTCTCAGCGAGCATTGGCTGTTTGCCAATTTGGCACAGAGTGCGGATGTTAAAGGCTTCTATGTAGAAAGGATCTCGCGGATTTAGCATGGTGTTGTTTTGTTTATTGTTGATAGGCAGCGGGGTCGAATAACTAACAGTCAACTGACCCAGCAACGTTTGCCTGTGTGGTGGAAAGGGGTTGGGAAGGGACATCGGTGGGCAAACAACTGTGCGGGTGAATGATACCTTCCGGTCGCCCAGGCCGAAAAAGAAAGTTTGGTTGAGGTACCCAACTTGAGTCTCTGACTCAAAAGTTTGACCTTCGAGGCAGCGGACAGTAGGGTTTTCTTTGGGGACCGTGCCTGGAACCCGTGACTCAATAGTCTGGCCTGGTCGGCAGCAGGAGGCTGACCGAACCTAAGGGCGTAGGGCGTAAGGCATTACTGTCTCACTCCTGATGTGGCTGCGCACAGCAGGTGCCTTTTGAGCAGCACCGGACTCTTTGGTTTTAAAAGTATTTCGACCGTATTGAATAATGTGCCGGCAGTCACGGTCAACCGTTGGGCGATCGGAGCGTGCGGTTTTAGGTTCAATCTCACCCCGCTGGATAACGTTTCTTAAATGCTCATGTTCAAGGATGATGCGTCCAGCTCAGTAGTTAGGTTGTAGTCAATATGGCATTTGTGTTAGAACATATCCAGAGTAATTTTCTTACTTAGTCACTGACACTAGAACGTGATTCGACCACGCCTGAATTTAGTTGTTGTCTGATCGCGAACTTCCCGTAGCTTGAGTTTTCCTTGTTTGTTGTGATTTGTATCTTTCACGTTGCCGGATTTGCACCTTAAAAGTTAAGTCAATGTGTAGTGTGTGTCACGATCAATAGGTCCTTTGAGTGTCCTGATAATACAGTATTTCCCAAACTTGCGCATTGTGGATGTATGAAGCGCCACAACGGTTCGTCTGTTTGTGGATAAGGTCTCACGCGACATGTCTTATCGATATTGTGAATGATCGTGCCTGCTGTGCGGGTGACTATCCGAACCACGTTCATACGCCACAGTCACTCCCACCTGAGAAATCTTTGTTCCCCACAAATTCCGATCAATCATCAATATCTGTGAAGAGTGACAGCTGTACTTCTTCGACAAACTATGGAAAACTCTGACCGGTGTATACGGTAGTTCTCGAGAGCTGCGGCGTGAGTCTCCACACGGTCGTTTTTCTGTTTGTTTGTTTCATCACCCCAACGCTGTAAGACCTTCGCTGCATGACTTATTTAACATCCCATCGGTGGAGCCGTCAATCCACATTCACGTCATCCTTGTTTGAACACTTGTGTCCTGGTGCAGTCGTTCTGGTGAGTTCACACCAAAGTGGATGGAAGGAAGCGATAGACTCGATTTTGGTTTTTACTGGACCTTGCCGTAGTGGGGGGGGAGTTGATTTCCGTAAATCTGACATGTTGGATGACACCGCAATTATCCTGCCTAAACAGGCGAACGTGTTCAAGCTTCGGCGGTGTAACGAGTTCGCGCCACGGGCGCTTGTATCCTAGTGGACAATTTTTCGGTTAGTTCTATATGAGGCGTGAACACGTTCGCCTTTTCAGTCGTGATAATTCCGATGCGTCCAGCGTGTACCGGCGGAGTAGTAGTTATACGCTCGCTTAGCATTTCAGATGTTCGGAGTTCAAACCCCGGCACGGCCAAGGATATACATTGCTATAATAAGGGTGAAACCCAAGTCCACTCCTCCCCATGCTCCTTCGCATCAGAACGGGAGAACTTGTCAAACTAAAGCGAGGTGAATATGATTTCTACAAATCCCTCAACCACTTGCAACTAATCTTAATGTCATTCAACTGATTAGAAGTCACATGAGAAATTCTGTTGTCCTGCTATGTTTTATTGCTCTGTGGATGGTGCCTCCTGTACGCATTATGCAACAGCCGATCTCACTCTGATAGGCTTGACTTTTCCTATCTTATGGGTGTTCATCATTCACTTTCAGTGTTTAGTAAAATTCACTGTCCCCTCAGCAAGCGTCAGTCACTACTGCTGACGCACCAATCCAACCCGTGGGGACACAAGTGAGATCGAAGGTTAATAAAAAACGATCCAAACGGCTTAAGGTGTCGTATGTGTTGGTGTGTCGTTAGCATCAACCACCTTTGCTTTTGAGATCCATACCGCTGTACTCCTGATCGGTCGGAAATCAGCTGACCGTTGACTACACACAGCGTCCAAACATTATATGCACGTCAATTCGAACAGACCAACAAAGTTAACGTGGAGCAAAAGGTGCAACGTGATGTTAGATGTTTAGGAAAAAACCGCCTGTATTAACGGGATTCACAAAACTGAACGTTGGTTTCAACGATTCATTTTGCCTTGGTTATGTTTGACTTGGCTTAACCCATCGAACGATTCGGCGGCGTACTGTCTACCCAATGTCATTTTCCCATACTCGAAACGGCACTTTCCTCTGTTCGATAGGGATGGCTTACTGTCGGCAATGAACTTTCGGCGTCCAATTTCGATCACCGTTTGTATGCGGCTAATTTCACAAAGGATCCAAATGGATCGCTACTGGGCACCACAGAAGAAGTCGAACGACTCCGACCAAAGTCCCCGCCACCTCGACATTCCACCAACCCGTCGACTGCGGTCAATCCGGTGGGAGCCAAGTCACAAGAACTAACGGGCCTCACAGGGACTACGATAACCACGACGCACTCACGGAACTTGCTTCAGACACTACCAGTTAGCAAGACCAGTAACGTAGAGCTTTCAGGTTGGTCTATACCTTTCATTATTTTGGCTATGGCTTTTTTATCCCTTGAGACCGTACCCAGACTATCGATCCAATTGCAGAGAGAAGGTCAGGCTGAAACTGTTCCATGTTCTCACCCGTGGTTCATTAATGGTTTGACTTGGTTTAGTGCGGAATGGTTGCCAGTCGGTCCTTACTCCCTCGCTGAGACTGATTTAGAGGTTCTGCGTTGTCGTTCTAGTTGATGCCTAATACATCTCACGACTGTAATGAAAGGAGTCTCATGCATGCAACGGGACAAACTCGCGAAAGTTACCTCATAACGTCACGCTATCTTATGGAATTCCAGTCTACCGACAGCTTCTCATTTCTGCCTGCCGAATCCCTTCCTACTTTTTAACAACCCGCATAGTTCACAATTGCATCCTGACAGTGAAGTGTAAAGTGCTTAGCCACGCCATCTTTGTTCGTATAACTAAATGCGGTGTATTTTATATGTATTTTCAGGCTACACTGGACGCCGGTTCGGTCTCGGAGGCTCTTCGAAACTTCACGTTTCGGGCGGCTTGCAACCGTCGTTACTTGGGCTACCTTCCCCCATGTCGATTGACGGTTTTCCTGGATCCTCACGCTCGGTCTTCAGTATGTTATCTAGGCCGAGGAGCTCGTTTTATCCTGTCCTGTTGTGTTTTTCTCATTTGGGGTTTTGCTTTTGCTGAATCCGTATGTGTTCATGAAGAATCGTAGGTATCTTGAAGGAGGACTGCTTGCTCCAGATAACCTCAGGTTTTCTCTCAGATTGTCCCTTTGATTCACGTAACAACATGTAACACGCTTTCTGTGCCCAGCTGCCATGCCACCCGAAGGAAGCAAGAGGGCTGAGGTACTGCTAGGCTACCCAAGCCTGGACAGTAGCAGTCGAGATGCCGCTGTTGAGTTCAAACCACGGACCACTGAGTTCTCTCGAGTTTTTCATTTGGACAAGTCAGTAGAGTATAACGTATCAGTATCTAGTCAGTGGTTAAACGAGATGGTTATAGGAGAAAAGAGCTTCCCGCAATCGACGAGCTAATCACGCTTCGTTGGTTTCACTGGCCAAGACATGTTTTTCAGAGGGCCCTCTACCTCGCAGAACTTTCTGCTCGGCCTTGTGTTGAGTGGAACTAACCGAAGACAGAACGCTCTGCGATCTGGCACTAACTAGTGAACTCGGTCAGGTTAACAGCTGCCGCCTCCCCGGGACTCGTCTCATCCATCCTCAATAAAACAGACAGCTTGGTCATGCAGGCAGTGATGATATTGCATCGTCGGTGAGTAACTGCCTAAGTGTCCGCTGCATTAGATAACTGGAATGATTCGACGTCAACTGTTTGACTAGCTCATCTTTCCCAATGCCTGGTAATATCTTCCCTGGTCTAACTTTTTTTCGGTGACCGAACCAATGTACGCCTAGTGCATGATCTATAGCTGACCAGCTGAACTGAGTTAAACACATTTTTTCGGGGTGAAGTATAAATTCGATGGATTTTTGTATGATATCCGACTTCGTTTGAAATAAGAGTACTCGTGTTGACCCGCAAAACTGAAACAGATATTCTTAGTTCCGTTCACTCGTCTTCGTACTACTGGGGCAACATCCAAGCAGCGGGTTTCATCTCTTTGGCACTTTCTATTAGTGATATATACTTTTTTTCAACACATACATGGATTGCTCCCCTTCACAATGCTGGGGCGTCTTATGTATTAAAGTTGGTTCTCACTTTCGTGTACGAATAACTAATAAAGCGGAAAGATTAGAACAGGTGGCTAATCGGTGGACTTTAGTTTGTTCGCTGGCCCGAACGATTGGGTCGCATACTTTCCATCACCAATCTAGTTGGAATCATCGGTGTGTTGTTGCATTACGGTTTGTCATTGGGAAGGCACACTAGATCGAGGTCACTCCAAACAAGTGCGCATTAGGAGAGAGCTCTCTTTTTTGCCTCTGGCTACTTCAGGCTCGCTGAGTGCGCCTGTAACGGACAGCGAGGAATAAGTGCACTAACTTATGACCTACAACCCTGTTGGCATGCATGCTCTTAGTTCCAGTTGTGTCACACCGCAAGTGTTCAAGTAGCGCGCGTGAAATTTCTCAGGGCAAGGAACAATAGGGCATGACGGCGTATAGGTAAGCGTAGCAGATTCTATGGAGAAATGGCTTTCGTCATGCAGACACTTTGGAAGATAGAAAAAAGAGTACGCATGAGATTCTTCTCCGGAAATTCGTGAGTAATTATGGAATCCTAGTTACACATACTTCATGCATATTTTTGTGCCGAAAACGTCCCCAAAAAATTCGCTCTTCCGGTATCCAGATGACTTTTCTCTTGGGACCGCACTCTACCCATTCGATCACAAAATCGTTTTCCAAAGGAGGCGAACATTTTTGTGTTATCTCTACCATCGTGCGTTATTTTGAATGGTCCTTATAGTGACTACCAACACAGCCTGAATTGCGCCCTGTCCAGCCGGGGGTTTTAGTTATTTATGTTTTGGTAGCCTGATAGCTATTCAGTATCACTCACCAGTTAGGTAGCGATTGAGCAATGATAGCTGTTAAGCATAACTTATGGTACTACTTTCATGTGGCCCTGCACGGTAATTGATCAAAAATCAGAAGGCACCTTGAGGAACAAGTCAATTTGTACGGTTAATGCATGTCATCCACTCACTGGGTCCCATAAAGCATCGTCCGATTTTGGGTTCGGTCTACTCCAAGATAGGAAGTTCGTCATCCTTGATAACATAAGGATTTTCATAAGTAGAGAATTACTCTGATTTCGTATGCAAGTCGCATAACCAACTTTGAGATAACGGAATTTCGAACCTACCTCGTAAGTGCGCCAGTTGGGACTGAAGACTTGTAGGCAGAAAGAATCGGTCGCTCACAGGGGATCGGTGATCTGGCATATGTTGCTATTCCACGCCCGAATTTCAGTAGAAAAGTTTGTGTTGATGTAATATTTAGCTTAAGTCATCATTTTGCCTCTGGTAGTCGTAAAAATAATGGGAAACGTATCTGAACTCGCTGCTGTTATCCGACTGAGCATTGTTTTAGCTTAGAATGAAAGGTACCAGCAGTAAGTGCTAATTGCCCTTTTGGTTGGATAACGTAATTGCCCCCGCACTATGAGGGGATTCGAAACTGTATGCGTAGTTGGGGGTTGTTAAACTCCAGTTCATCCCACTGTCGCTTGGTTGTTCATATGTGTGCACACTACTGCACACGCATCTCGAGTTTTGTTCTTAGTGGAACACAGTAGTTGTCTATTCGTGATTGAAATTCAGGTTGAATTTAACAGTTTGTCCACCAGAATATACTGTATGCCACCGAACTGTCGCATACTCGCTACTGAATGAGGCAATTAGTCTATTCTGGTCCGCTCGGTAACTTATCACTGGAGAATTCCTAATAAGTTAGAGCCACTTGTAGGACGATGGTGATTACATGTGGGTCATTGTGGGATTCGATAAAGTTAGGGTCTGGATCAAGGGAAGAAGTATGCATTTTGCAGCGTGTGCTACGTTTTTGTCCATGTGCCGTGGTGGAAAGTGGTTCCGGATTCTTTGTGGTTTTCGTTTGTATTCCACGTAAGAGTTGGATCTTTCTATAAGTAGGCCACGTTCATCAGACGATAAGGTCTTTTGTATCATACGCACTGACGTGTTTTTTGTACAATAGACGAAATTATATATATATATATATATATATATATCAACCGTTCAGCTGGATCCTTTTTTTAATTCAATAGTGTGTTGGCTCCGTCAAACCACTGTTACAATTGCTACGTATTTCTGATCTACAGAATGACGCCAGTTCTCATTAAGGGGAATCTGGGAAGACAGTTTCGTGATTCAATGTGACGAAGATGGAGTCTTCGTGCAGGGTCGTATAGGGGAGATCTGATAAAGCTTTGATGTACCGATTTATCAAGGTTTCGACGAGAAAATTAGAGGATACATTACCAGACGGAGACGGCATTCTGTTACGGTGTCTAATGGCTTCGAAGTTAACTTTCAACGGTCCACAGAAAACTGCGATATTATAGGAAGGGCAGTTGAAAAATGGAAGATTTAGTTACAGAGAGCGATATATGCAGAACAGATAGCCATCTGATAAAAGCTCAGTCGTTGGATATTCAGAAATACGTCTCCGGTGTGACCGTCGTAGGAATGGTTCAGAGGATAACTCAACTTCGAGGTATTTAGTGCATTTGACCTGTTCTAAGGTGCAAGTGTTGATGATGGTCGGAGAGAGTATTGGTTGTAAGTCATCCAGATATTGGTCACCATGAAGTGCTAACACATTTTCGGCGTACTTGCATGAATCCAAATTGGGAGAAATGCTCTGAGGCGACAGGTAGCACGAATAGCTTGCTGAAGTGGCTATAAAACACGCCCCGCCAACGGTGGTATCGTCGGTATATTTTACCATAATGTTTGAGTCGTCAAAATGTAAGGAATCTGTAAAATGTTAAAGAAAAAGGTGACAGAACGGCTCCCTGAGGCACATCACACTTGGTTACAGTCGTGGTCGATCTTTGGCCACACGGTGCTTACTTCCAAAGTGGCATAACAGACCCACGCATTTTGGTTGCTTGAAGTTTTTGGAGGAGCAAGGCCTGATCCAGTGAATCAAAAGCACTGCACACGTTTTCTTCAGCCGTCCAGAGTGTCAAGCAAGCAACAGCGTCCGTGGTTGGTCTTTTATGTCTGCAAGCAAACTGAGATGCATCTTTAGAAGCGCCCAGCGAGAACTGATTAATAATAAGCACCAACCGCTTTAGCAACGTAAACAATACCGTAATGGGGCGGTATTTCGTAGAACCTTGATACGGGCGTTCAAGGACATACATTGCTGTTTTTAGCGACCAATGGGTGACCCAGTTGATCGATGTCGCCAAAGAAAATTTTCGGTGTTTCTTGGCACAAGAGAGTTCTCATTGTCTTTGAGGTGTTTTACGTTTGGCCGCAGGATGAAGTCGGTGTAAAGGTCATTCAGTCTAGAAATCTCGGTCTCAGTAAGGATAGAATAAGGTCTTGTCTTTGTCTGGTCCCATACTTTTATGCTCTTTCCTAATGTCATCAGATTTTCTTAAGTGTAGCCGAAGTGGAACAACCTAGGCTGATAAATATGGTCTCCACGGGACAGCACACATCGTGGCAGAACTCTAGATGGCTTGAAAGCATGTCGCAACTTGCGAATACGTCATCATCCTCAAACAATGTAAGGCCTGCGGACTCGAGTGTCAGCCGCAGGAAGTTCAGGTTATCATAGCTTTTATTTTGCCTTCGAATAATGCATATCTTGGGTTCTCACGCGTCGGTTGTTGTCTTTTGAGTATACCTTACGGGAATTATTATAAAACAACGTCCAGACGTCGGCAAGTTGTTCCAAGTGGATTGTTTACAAAAACCTCAGTCGGAATTGCTGGTTGAAGTCACCGCAGACCAAGCCGAAACACGAGGTTTCCATAGAAGACCAGTTTTCCGAGGTCTGCCTATGGAAGGTGAACATTCAATATAAGGACGCATCTGTAGTGACTGAGGAATTTCGGTTCGCATGTAATGGTGAGACAACTTATGTGCGAAGAATCTTATGAGAAGTTGATTTGCATCGTACATTCACGTCGGTGATTACCCCACCTTCAGTCTTCGCTGTTGGGTCTCTGTCAGCTCGTACGAGCGAAAATTCCTCAAAGAGAAGAAGGTCGTTTTATAGGCAGCTTTTCAACGGGAAGTCTTGTATAAGTACCACTGAAACGTTCTTGTACATTATTCTGGTGTGAACGTGAAGTACGCCATCGTTTTTCTCCAGTATTGGTCTTAATTCTCATGGCAAAATAAACAGGACCGGACTTTTCCCACATTATCGAAGCCGGGCGTCGGAGTCCTGTCAGATACCAGTACCTCGGCTGACAGTATATAAGCATTTCGCAAATTTAGCGTGAACCTAGGCTTCTACGCCTCAACGTGGTGATGCTAGTTCAGTTAGTGTAGTTGAAGGATATTTAGTTCAAAAATGAATGTTGAATGGTAAAAACGTTCACATTGATAACAGCTGACAGCTGCGGCCAAACATCTAAATGCCCCGGCATCATTGTTTCAGATAGGCATTATCTATTTCTCATCTAGTCCAGTTGATGTTGCGCCTTCGGGCACCTAAACAACGCAACCACCGTGTAATAAACTACAATTATGTGGGTATCCCAGTCGACGTTTGCACATTTCTCGGGTAGCAAACGTTTTTGCACTCATTCACCTCCCAACCGAGCTTCTGTCAAACTGTTGCCGCAGACCGTTGCAAGAGGTGAAGGTGTATCAACGTTCGATCAACACCACTGTGTTGTACATTCCTCTACCACTGTTAAATACTTTGTCCTATGTGCTAACGTCTCAAGTCGCAGCTGACCAGGGCTTGCATTTTACGCTAAAACAACAACCGCCGAAAACACTTGCGATTGTAACTAAATCACACGTGTTCGTAATTCTAACTTTGAACCGTCAACTTATTGCCCACTCTGCTTACTACTCCATCCATGCATAGGACGTAGGTTTTTCGTCGAAAATGGACAGGTAGCTTTGTCAAGCGCCAAGTAATTGGTTTTTTCACCACCTGCAATTAAAATATACAGCAGGTGCGATGATGGATTGTGCCTCAAAATCGTAAGGTTGTGCGACTTAAATTACGCTTCACAAAACTATAGAAGCATTCACATTGTCGCATGTGATTAACGTTGAGAAACAAGTTAATGGCATTTAGCTCACTCTCGGTTGCCCCTCTTAACTAGTGGTTGACTTATACACCGCTGAACAACGACACAGTGATGATGTCATCCGATTGATTGTAAAACGTTTGCAGTTAAAGCGCCTAGCCCAGCAAACGAATCAAAGGCTACCATCATAGGTTTCAGTCGTATTGACATGCAAGTCAAAAGAAGCCGCGTCATTGATGGAGTTTGTGCGCATGTTGGTTTTAACTACGATACACCGTTGTTATAACGACAGCTGTACTTTTCGTTACACGCGGAACTGCACAACTGGTATATATAATTGGTCCTCAGCATTATACCGTCAGTCTTTTGACATTCGCACTCACATCAGACGTATGGTATAATACTGATCACATGATTCCGTGGCTTTTTCTCGCTCAAAGTTGTATCATAGCCAGAAACCCGTATTCTCCAGGCTAAACTACTCAATGTAAAC
This sequence comes from Opisthorchis felineus, assembly GCA_004794785.1. NCBI lineage: Eukaryota > Metazoa > Platyhelminthes > Trematoda > Opisthorchiida > Opisthorchiidae > Opisthorchis > Opisthorchis felineus. The sequence goes on along the minus strand of SJOL01003761.1, from coordinate 89,691 downwards.
CGTGACTAGAAACCAAATAAGTTCCTTATTGAGTACTTTTGTTCAAACCTCGTGGCTTACTATTGTATGAATAGTGCTTCAAACAATCCTGACCATTGTGCTAATTTCTAAACCACTCAATGACAAAAATGTTTTGCCTACCGCCACGCCCATTTCGACAAAAGAACGGGCAGATTCCTTCGTACTGATACGATGGTCGTATTCGGAAGGAAGAACAACTAATTCATGCAGCCATGTGCTCGGATTAGGGAGGTAGTTGTTTCAGAGAGGGTTGCCAGATAAAATGTATGCTTGGTCTTCAAAAAAGTGTCCCTTTCGTGGGCAGAAAAGGTTTAATTCATGTCGTCATACACTGGTTCCCTCCAGAGCGATTCAGCCATTGCTTAGAACGGATACGTCAGAAACACTGTCACCAATTTGCCAGAAATGTATCTGGTATTCGCTCCTCCTCGGTTGTAACTATCCTCGGATTCCGCAACATTCGCACTTACAGAATGACACTGACAGGCCCTTCGTTGTTGCTATTCCAGTAGAATATGTTCTATTCGCACTTTCATTTTTATGCTAATATCCTCGGATCCTTCTGAATTTAAACCTCTCCGCAGCATGTGGAAACTATGTCTTGAGGTTTGCGGAAAACTTTGCAAGATAGTCGGCAATCGTATTGGTGGGCTGCTAAGTGTACTCGCATAAGTACACATTGTCGTTTCTCTGGTGTCTCCTAACTCGCCATTCAGGTAGTTATGGAGAAAAACAAACCATTCGCCTAACTCAATTTTTGGTTACACTCTCTCGTTTGAAGTATGTGCTCCGCAGAGCAGTCAATGTACTGGCATAGCAAGTTGGGTAGCAATGGGTGAAATATCGTAAAAGAAGTAGACAGGCTGTTTTTCAACTTATTCACTTGGCAGGTAGAACCGAAACTATCGACATTGCATTTCTAGGTGGTGGATAACAATTATCAGCCATTATGGCTAGTTTTGTTTGCCCGGGGCAAAGTTCGCTTTACCTCGTTGTCTGACGGACTTTGAGGAAGCCGAAAGTTACCAGGAAAACCAGGTGATGGTTTTCTCCTGAACTTTGACAACCCGTGTTTTTCCGCAAAATATCATTTCCCACGATTTTGTGCGCCCATTTTTGTTTCACACACAATTCCGCGCATGCCCCTAGCCTTAGCATAAGGTCTGATCGTATTGTTGCATTTCATCCGCCACTACCTCAGCACCTCTGTTATGGTTTCAGTCGGACGATGTAAATGGATGCTGTTACATATGGTAGATTCCCTCATTTTCTCCATCGGGTCAACCGATTCATAATTTTTCGATGATGATTTCATCCCATAACTGAAGCCAATCTATGCAGAAAACGGAGAAGCATTATACAGCTGTTTCATCCTTATTGGGAATCGTCAGCAGTGCGCATCTCACGAAACGCCAGTGGGTCTCGAATCCGCGACCTCCTGGCTAGTAGTTTCATTCATAATTCGTTTTACTGTCTATTCTGCCCTGACCTCAGTCAACCTCGGAGTGCCTGTAGGAAATCTAGATGGATGGATCGATGTTCCAGCTTGGTCACCTGGCACAAAAAACCCTACTAGGGTTTAGTTCTTAGAAGTGTATCAATCATCTTAGATCTGTGTGCACGGATTATGTAGTTTCTGTAGATCTGCCGGAATCAGATTTTGTATTGGTAGATTCAGTGTGACCAGTTCGTGGAAAAGTTTGCGTTGGGCACACATGTAGCGCAGGATAGATCTCGATCGTTCAGACAACCGAGACGACCATTGTACGTCACCTGGTCGATTGTGTTGTCGCGACTATTCTTCGGGTAGCTCAGGCGAGCATCGCTGTAGACTTTCTTCGCCGTCTCACTGCAGTACTCCAAATAAAGATTCGATTCCTAACATAGCGGAAACTCGTTTAGGCAGGCTGATTTGTAAACACTGAAAGAGATGCTCTTCAGAGTTTCACAGTTTCACTCACAATGTCGAGAATGATTAATCATTGGATCAAACACCCACGTCAAAGGTAAGTTAACTATGCTACCGGCAGAATGTCGTAAAAAAAGTCCATAAACTAATGCTTCAAAACCCTTCACTAAGTAAAACCTATCGGGAGAATCAAAATCTACCTGAGTGCAGGGTAATCATTCTTCAGGATTTTTGTGGAAATATGCCCCAATACCCAGTAACAGCAATGCATTTATCCTAAGTTTTTTCACACGATGAAATCCCCACCATACATTACCGAACTCCGTATCGCCCCAAGCTGCTGACTGTAAGTACAACAAAGATACCGGAGCTAGTTGTTTGTGGATATGAACTGTCTAATTATCGCGGCCGATTTCATCGTCTGGATACAAGTCACCTTTCTTCGGTGACGTTCTTTTGCGGTGACGTTTGAGAACAGGGGCCACCCACGTACAGACCCGCGTTTTCCGGGTTTGTGTATACAGGTAGTTGCAGCGCTCAAAAACCCGTCCAAAACACTAATTCCATGAGATAGGAAACAACGAACAGTCATCACCATCCTCAACTGGACCTGGATTCTTGCAGAAAATGAAACGCGGATGAGAAACAAGTGATTCGGAACAGTGCAAAGCAGCTGTGGGCTATTAACTACCGGTGGAATGAAATCATGTATCTCCGAATACTGGAATCCGGATAACTATTTCTGATACTTCTACGGGGGAAGATTGTGAGGTTAAGAATTGAAATTAGATGCATCGATGTCGCAGTCGTCATTGTTCGCATCCTGTGAGAGGATGGGGGAAGTTTTACGCAGTACGCCCTTAATACTTATCAGATCTTTGGAAGAAGTATGGCTATACTTGCGAGCCATCATCATGCAAGTGAAAATAATCTGGCTACCACCAATTCAAGATCTAAAAGAAGCAAACGTTTCCATTCAATTACTTTAAAAAGACGTACATTTCTTTTGCTATCTTTTGCCACCTGTCATATCAAGAGAAAACAGGACAAATATATTTACATTTATTGAGTGTCTACACATATCTATGAGGTCTCTGAAGAAGGGACACTCTGCACTCTGGCATTTTCTGGTTACCCTCATGGGCATCCCGCTCAAAATGGCTTTCCTGTTGCTTATTTTAGTTGAGCTGATAAGCAGTCATGACAAAAGCCTTGATTTGACTACGGGCCTGGGACAAATCGATGCGTTGTTATTGCTCATCCGGTTGTTCTTTTTCACGATGCATCAGCGAGTTGGCAACCAGAACGCACTTAGCCACAAATTTACAAGTCAGAATGAATAAGAGGAGATATTATGCGGATAAATCTGTCTTCCTAGAGAATATTTTAGGCCTCTGGACCATTTAGTGTCCCTTGTCTGGTTCAGCGGGGTGCCCCCAATTGTGGGAATTTGGGAGTGTTTCTAGATGCTGACTGTTCCTTACAGTGGTGTTTTGCTGTCGCTATACACTGGAAATGCCTTCTGAGGAGTAGTGTAACAGGCGTTTGGTGCACTACTTTGGTTATGTCAGGTTGATCGATCGGTATGTCACGAACCTTTCCACAGCTTGACCTGGTTATAACATCATCCATGAGTGCCACCACTTTTTTCAACAAAATTGTAAAGCGTTGTCATAACGAGGATAAACTCTACCGAACCCGGCTTTGTGGCCCACTTTCTTGAACTATATGCCTCATCAGGTGAAATCTACCCTGCGGAACGGTAAGCGCTGCACGGTGAATGCAACGTGAACTCCTCAATCTTGTGTCCGATCACGTCGGGTAGTTCATCCGTTCTGGCAATGGAACCGAAAGTGGAAACTCGCTTTGCTCTGGCAATTAATTTTTTCTTTCACAACTCAGGGCATGTAGAAAGGCATTCTTCCCTTGGTTTTTGGCTATCTTTTGAGCTCGAAAACATAGGATTAAATCGGAACATTGGTTCACGGAGAAACTGCCATATGCCGTATTCATTTTGTTGTCTTCAGGTACTCATCCTGTCGCTCACTATTTTATCTCAGATACTCGAGACCGGTCGGCTCTGATTGCTACAAGTAGCTGCCTCAATACGATACCATCGCGCAATATCTCCATAGATGTCCAACCCAACGCATCAAATCAACAAGCAAGCCTCCTATCTTCGCTGTGGCCTCCAGCTGCTACAAACAGTCTTACCATGGCACTTGCAGCAGCCAGTCAAACACAACTATTCGGTGCCGGTACACTCGGATCGTCAGTGCTGCGTCCATCTGTGGTCAACGCCCCATTGGTTTCTAGCTTGTTGAACACGGGCAAAGTGACACCTGCGATGCTTGCCGCTTTGACAGCGGCCACTTCTTCGCTTAATTTACCAGCTTTTACTGACCCTGTGAGGGCCCTGGGGCAAAATTTATCAAGCTTCCATCGAAGTCATCATGCAAACTGGCATCAATGAAGCTTGTACAATTGACGAGTTTTCCTCTTTTCATGAGTTCCCTTCGGTGGCAACTTTTCGTACGTGTTTCTGTCAGTCGGAGAATAGAATAATTGAAATTTACCTGGTACGCTGTTTAGAGGCGTAATATTTCGATAGTATGACGTCCACGGGCATACTCGTTCTGCGCCATCCTTGCCATCATTTAACACGACGACCAAATAGTGTAGCTCGTACTTGTCAGTTCCTAGGTGGAAGGGTTTTGCTGAAATGATCATCATCTCACTTTCTGCAAGGCTTTGCACAGGGTCGTTCCTGGTTCTCAATGTAGTGGCCATTGATGTTCATGTTAACCAGGAGGCTCAAACACACAGTTGCTCGTTGTACCTAATTGCTTGATCCGAGCGACATTGGTTTTCCTTAGTCGACTTACACAGTCTTTTAGCCGTATTCAGAATTTACTGAAATAATTTCACTTCTCTAACTACAGACATGGTCACCTCAAAATTTGGTATTGCATACTGTTTCGACAAATCCATGGCTTCTCCTCAGCAGGTGATGCGGGCACTACGCCTTTCAGACTGCGCTTGTTTATGAATGAATTCATGAATTCATGCTATTTATTGGTTCAGTTCATGTGGTGAATTAGTTCAGAAGCTCGATTACTACGGTTTACGCGCTTCCGTAACCCTCTGAACCATGGTGGGGCTTGTCCGTGTGACACTCGTAGTCTTATGCCAGGTTGATTAATCGATACGGGCCTGATCTTCCAGTTGTTGCTTGGAGCGTTTATGGCGATTTGTTCCTTAAGGATTGAAACACTGGTAGCCCTACACCGAACATCGCTAACTTGTGGTCAGAGTTTTGTTTCAAGGACCTACCCGTCCTCCAGGATACTCCGGCAGTATCCAAGTCCACGTAGAACTGATAATTCGCACCAATTTAGTACTGTTCTCAGACTGCACTGTCTTGCTGTTACCGCCAAGCAAACGACAGATGCTTTGCACAGTACTCACCGGAACAATTATCATTGCTGCTTGGGGCTGCCTCTTGCTTTAGGATCATATCTATTTCCAGCAAAAATGCGGAAAAAGTATGTAGGCTCAGGTTTTCATGCCGATCTACTTGAAAGATTTTCATATCTTTGGGATATATTGGTCGTTTAGGATGTCATTGTCGGCTTCTCGTTGGACAGCCATCTTGTTAGCTCTTTAAACGTCCTTACGGGATTTGGCGCATATTTTCACGTATGTCTTCTGGTCTGCAAGCGATCGGTAATTTCTGTCTGCTGCTGAATCTAAGAGACACGGTACTTCCCCTCTCAAGAGAGATCACTTTGGAGAAAGAATCGGTCTATGTTTAGGTGGTCACATTACGTAGTAGCCTCCTTCAAGACTAGTCCCTCTACCTTTGTGGGCGAGAAACCATGTAAAAAGCTGTAGGGGAAATACATGTCTTGATCCATGACGAATGGTATATTGTCGGACTTAGCATCAACGATCAGTCTGTCTCGAGAAGATGTATAGCACGCACCAAGCTGCTTAACCGAGGTCGCACGAGTCTTTTGTAAATCGCAGTAGGTAACCGGACAATCACGTTCAAAATTGGTGAGAAAAACACGTCACGCTGGATGACACGGTGCACACCTAGGCCAGTTTACGAAAGCAACCAATAAAGTGGTTGAGCCTGATCATGTGATCACCCTGACTACACGCAAGCAAATTTCACATCGCAAACTCTCCCAAGCAAATACATTAGTCAACTGTGACTCGACAATTCATTCGGAATTTATAACAGATTTATCAGCAAGTAGACTCCGATGGCTCGTTTAGCCATATGAGCACATAAATAAACCGGTTAACGTTCGTCCTTGTGAATGGCAAGTAGTCCACTCTGCTCACATATATAGCTGTAGATCCATTTGTCCTAGGAAGCCAACAATTCCCAAGTTGGTTCATTCTTTCTACGACTGCTTTTTTCTGAAGAACTTGTCTATCGGGACGGAAGACAGTAGGCGATCCAAAGACATCATGTGGAGCTTGATTCATGGTTGCTGAAATGTCAGTTTACAATTGTATCTACTCGGCCGCCCGTGCATTAGACGCCTAAAGCTACCTAAACCCATTCAACTTTGGCGCATCTCGGTGTATGCAGTTCGAAGAAAGCATGACGGGTAAGATCTTATCAGATTTCCTAGGCCTGGACAGGTGCATTAGAAAATCCGAGGTTTCGTTCGGACCATGGGAATTCCGGTCAGTAGATTCGCGCCTCAACCGCTGAACTATTTCGAACGTTTATAACATTCCTCTCTCTCCTGAAAGTACTTTCGTTCTGGAACTCTAAAATCTACTCTGAGATACGGCTTTTTCGGTTCTTGAATGCGATCAATTTTTTATTTAACCGATATTAATGGCAGATATTACACTGCGGGATGTTATTGATCGATAAATGACTGGTAAAAAGTAAATCAGAGAGATTTGTATGAGGTCACCTAGACGGAAAACAGCTAGGACATCAACGCACTCCGGTGTGTGAAAAGTACTGCGTTTTCATTGGGATTCGGAACGCGCTGCTGGACTCGTTTGGTTCAGAGGTAACTATTCAGGAGAACTGCGTTTATATTCGGCACTTGGGGATCGTGCAAATTTGGGGTGATTACCTGACTATTCACAAGTAGCTATATCCCTAACGAGTTCACCTGCTGGATTAACCCAAACCAAAGTCAATTTGAAGATCTGGTCGGCTTTTCTGTCACCGTACAATCGTATCATGGATGCCACCATTTTATGGGCGGTTATACGAGGGATACAACTTGTGTTCCTAGGTCTCAAATAACGCCCCTCCCTTCGCGTGTTGCATTCGCATTTTGACTGGTGGTATCGCGCGGTAAGTTGATGTCTTCCAGTAGTTGGGCCGGTTTGCCTTCCTTACTATAAGAAGGAATCAATAAGACTGGTTATGTTTCGTGCAAAGTATGTTGATATTTTTTGATAGCCGGTGAAGTAGCATGCCTTCTTGTCACTATGGGCCTTGCTGACGCATCATTTTCAGCAACCCATGATCCCATTACATTTGATATTTCAACTGCGGGTCGCTGTTTTATGTGCTCTGTTGCTTTTTGACAAATCAGATGCTAGCTTCACAGGTAAATTTTTTCAGATATCCAGACATGACCAAGTGTGTTTGCCATCACTTAACGTCGTATACTTTCACCCAATCAATTCTGTATTACAATACATGTGCAGTCATACTGCGCTGGAACTTCATCCTAATCGGTACTGTGAGATGGGCGTTAAGTTGTGCCTGTCTTCAAGACTAAGCTGCATAGGAAGTACGGATGTCTGAATAAGATATCGATACGAAGTTTGTATCTAGCTCTAGATAATGTGGGCTTCGAATTATGAAAAGCTATCAGTGTGCCCAGTGATGGAACAAGCTGCGTAAAATTTACCGATTAACCAAGCCATTTTTCCAGGTTGCCCTACTGTACAAATCAGAACCAACCAAGGGACAGCGTACTCTAAAAGCGCTCCGAATAATTCACTTATTTGTTCCGTGAATGATTCTCTAACCTGATCAATATACACCAGTTCAAACCAAGAGGACTGCTTCCTAGGTTTGTGTTCCTTCTTAATGTTCGGTCTCTACCTTAGACGATGGTGGAAAACTGCGGCTCAGAGTTTGTACCCTCCGGAAGAGAGGTTGATTTTGGCCAGTCCCGGGAAGGGTATTGTATTTCACTTTTATGTGCCTCATTAGTTGCATTCACTCTAGACGACGTACTCTAGGCTTCTGCAATTGTCCTCCGTCTCAACGACATACTGGGAGTAGAACAAATCGATGAACTACTTCAAATTTGTGTGTGCCTACTGTCCTGCATGAAAAATCAACATCTGTTGATATGTTTCATGTACTCCTCTGTTGAGACTTCGAAAAAGCCGTCATCAGGAGAAATAATTTTACGTCGCAATAGCCGTACCTGGTCAGACAATAATATACTAAGCTAACAGTTGGCAACGAATTCGGAATGAAGCCCAAGTGCGCACCAAGTCGCACTTGGCACACATTCTGTCCGATGCATTAGGTCTGAAGATAGCTTAAACGAATTGCGGTCGAAAACAGCTATCTGAACGCCTTTTATTACGGTGCTAAAGCTAACGCAATAACAGGTCTAGAGTGCTTGAATGGAATTCAGCATCACGAATGCAAGTTACAGCTGCTCTCTTAAATGCGCACGATAATGAAGAGATACAAACATGTTAAATCAACAAAACATCTTGCGAGACCATAAAATCAAGGAAGCCTGTCGGACAGGCTCATTCTAAACGCGTCATTCTCGTAGGATTAAACTGGCCTCAGTAAGTCGGGATGAAATTTACCCTATTGAAGAAACTGAATCACAGGAGACTTTCTAATGGGCTAACCGACGGCAGTGTCTCATGGCCAGTTCAGGCTATCCGGTTGTCACCCCTCCCCCATTGAGGAATTCAGTAGTTCAATCCACCTCATAGTGGGTGGCTGATGCCACTGCTTTTACTGACTTGTTCCAAAAACAGCTACGCCACCGGAACACTGGACCTAATTGAACTTGGTTGCTTAAATTTTGGGTTGCCAATGGTGTGCTGTTTATGAAGCCCCCATCCAGGAGGTTGACTGGTCATATACCTACGAAACTTCTAACGTTCAGTCTTTTGGATTAGATATTACTTCTGTTGTCCAGTGAAAACTACTCCAAATTGGAGTAAAAACGTTTAAATTCTTCCGTCTGACGTTTTGAGTGATCACCTTTGAGACTATTCAAGATATGCAGTACAACGGCTTTGGTAGAAAGATTTCAGTTGGTGCAGACCCAAGAAAATCGGAAAGGTTAAAGCATTTAAATATCAAATAATCTTAGCGAAATACACTCATTTGCAAACAAATTTGGTTTTGCGAGAGACTCACCTGGAATCCAGCTGAATCTCTCGTTTGTGATGTTTCCAGGCAACTGAATGTGCTGCACCAGGCCGCCTCATGTTTCAGTTGCTACGATATTTGAGATATCGCGATATATGTATATTCGTAATGCATTACTCATAAGGTTGCTGAAAATTCTTCGACAGCCCACGACCGGTTTCGCCCTTCTTGGGGCTCATCAGGTAGGCGCAGTCCCCGAGTTTCCGTCAACCTCACAAACGAGAGATTCAGCTGGATTCCAGGTGAGTCTCTCGCAAAACCAAATTTGTTTGCAGATGAGTGTATTTCGCCAATTTCGTGCAATTTGGTTTCAAGTAGAACATAAGGTTGACGGAAACTCGGGGACTGCGCCTACCTGATGAGCCCCAAGAAGGGCGAAACCGGTCGTGGGCTGTCGAAGAATTTTCAGCAACCTTATGAGTAGTGCATTACGAATATACATGTATCGCGATATCTCGAATATCGTAGCAACTGAAAAATGAGGCGGCCTGGTGCAGCACATTCAGTTGCCTGGAAACATCACAAACGAGAGATTCAGCTGGGTTCCAGGTGAGTCTCTCGCAAAACCAAATTTGTTTGCAGATGAGTGTATTTCGCCAATTTCGTGCAATTTGGTCTCAAGTAGAACATAAGGTTGACGGAAACTCGGGGACTGCGCTTAGCTGATGAGCCCCAAGAAGGGCGAAACCGGTCGTGGGCTGTCGAAGAATTTTCAGCAACGTTATGAGTAGTGCATCAAATAATCTTCTTTTCAGGTCTGGATTTCTGCAGAAGGAGCTTCATGACGTCTCGTATCTTCATCAGAATCTTTGGTAGACTGAATGGGAAAACTGGCTAAGCGGATCATCTGGTGTGTCTAGTGCTGAGTGGAAAGTGTTGCTTCAGAATTTTCAGTCTCTGCGTTTCTTCAAAACTGGTGTTTGTTGACCACCTTACTTATGCTGGTGGGCGCAAAAGCTGTGAGCGCTCTATGGCGGATGTTTATGAACGTATAAAAGGGTATGAGCGACATCTACAAATTTATGTTGTTTATGGCATCAGAAACGCAATTTACTGAAGCAAAGGTACATGCATGCAAGGCAACTGTAAGGGCTGTCTTACTCTTATCATTAATGCAGTCGTAGCATAATGGGCGCCATACAGTGTTCGCAGTGAAGTGGCACGTAGGCGGGTAGCCGATGATGAACCGGAATCAATAGAACAGCAGATAAAGCTTATTATGTGAAGGGCGCGTACTCAGCATCTCCAGCTACTGCCTGTCATGGAAAGCACCCACTGTTTCTTCGACCTTTTGCTGGTGGAAGGCCCGTGGGTAAAGTTTATGACAAGGTCATTCGAAAAGATAACGGCTTCTGTCGGAATGAATGCCGTGGACACTTCTAAACTTTCTTGCTGGGGTCCACGAGACTGTCGTTCGCCTACTGTCAGAAACCCTACAGTGGCGAGTCGGCTGTTTCTTCCAGACCGAAATGGCTAGCTAACTTTTGTTTGTCCTCTGGTATTGGGTTCTGCAAACTGTTTCGTCAACCAGACTCGGATATGTGTTGTTGTTCCAAGGAGTGGGCACATTAATCTTAGCATTTTTCTGGAAACACAGAAGTTGGTTTGTACTAGGTCCGAACCCTTCCACTCTATACTGAACATTCCTCATTTTTGCTTAGCAGTTACGCATCACCATCTACTGCTGGTGTATTGCCGTCAATTACGACGATGAAGAGTGCTAAGTTCATTTGATTCTAACTGCACAATAACAGTTTCGTCGCGTGACAGAAGAACAATAGATGAAATTAAGTTCCCTCACACCACTAGATGTCCCCAGTGTTTGACTCAGTGTTTCACGGCGCATACCGGAAAGAACTTGATTTCTGAATAGTGTCTACCGCTAGTGGTTACTTAATGTAGTCCAATCCCCAAACCGGTCGCCAAAACCTGTGGACTTATGATATCACAGTGACGGCCAACCCACCAAGGCACAGTGACGGTATATCCCTAAGATGCAACCGCTTCGGCGAATCCAAAGACTATACGGAAGCCCCAAAGTATGTAGTAGCTTTTTCTTGACATAACACATTAACTATAAAGTTTGTGAAATCTGTTTAAATGCTCACTACCTAGTTGGCCATTTTTGGAGCTCATTAGGTAAGTTTGGTCCCTGAGGTAATGGGTTCTCTTTATTAAACGGAAATGGACATCTTAAGGGCGAAATGTGATTACCTCTTGGTTTTTTTTAGAGCTGCACATGTCCTGTACTTACAATTACCGTTAGGAAAATTTAAAAAAAACATGGCTGCTCTGAGAAGATCAAACGGCCCGGCGACTTCGACCTCATCGGCTAAGTAGGGGACAACTTTTGGGCCTAACATTTTTGTCATTGACTGGCAACTCAAATAAACGTTGTCCCTCCCAAAACAGTTATTAACAGTGATCATCAACATTTCCTTCAGAAGGCCTACGTGGTTATTGTCTGTGTCTGAATCAATGCCGTGTGCACTTAGGCAACCACGGGTGCGTGTCATTCTGCCTCGAGGTGGTCTCAGTATGGCCGTCGTGCCACAACGATCAATCCTGAATTGGCATTAGGCCAGATCGTTGTGGTGTCTTGCTACATGACAACATTCTTTACAATCGGGCTTACTGTAATGAGTAGAACCTCCATATGGTTGGCATCCGAAGCATCGTTTGATATTTCTCAGAATACCTCACTTCGCATTAAAGGAACTATTTTTGAACTTTTTGTGCAACTCCAAATCATGTTCATCATGAAATCACTCACCATTTGCAGGCGTTGATACCATGTGACAACCGCTAGTCATGTTTCTTACACGTGATTGTTGGTTACGGTTTCCTCATATCGATAATTTAGGCGAATCTTTGGGCTAAAGCATGGAATCGAGCCGCACCCGCTACCGGATATTGGAAAACCTTTGTGTGATTACCAAAACAGTTGACCGAAAAAGACCTATACTCTGCCAAAATGGCCTTTCCTAACTAAATCGGCCGTGATAACCACCTCACTATCCTTGACGTACTAGACCGACGATTAAAGTTTCGACCCAATCGAACCGTCTCACATTTACTTCTCTTCTGTGTGGATTTTGAGTCGATTGCTCCAATAGCCCGACTACATCATCTGTCCAGAACAACCCGTAATGTAATACTCGCCATAAAGTGGAGGCCTTCAAATTGTTGCATCGTGTAACCTGAATCCGAATCCAGCAGCAATGATCCACTAAGTGATATGCATGGCAAATACAGTGATGCAGGAAGCAAGCCAAAGCACGACATCGCCACGCAACCTCGCTTCAAAAAAGAGATAAACTCATGGAAAGCATGAAAGCATTCAAGCTCACATTTAGGAGTTAATGTCATCAGCAGATCATCTAATGCATCCTCAAAAGTCAAAGTTGACAAGTCATCACGACACTTACGCAAGCATTCCATTCGTTCCGTAGAATTGCCAAAAAATTGTAGTTGGCCACTTCTTCAGTTCGAGTAGTCTTGACTCAAGTATAGCTCTTCTTGTGACAACCATGCCAGTAGTGTTTGGAAACCCACCTCCCGGCCACACAGATGTGAGTACTAATTTCGCACATGAGTAAAAGAAATGCCCGTCCCCAGGATTTCGGCTGGGCCCTCAGAATGTTTCTGAATCGATACCTTGGTGGAATCAAGCAAACGGCATTGTCTTCGTCTGTGCAGAATCTGAGGAAGGGGCAAACGAAAAGAGTGAGCGTTTAATGGGTCGGTTATATTAACCAAATTATCAACCAATCCCAAGTGAATCTACTTCACTTATACCTATCTTTTGACCTCCTACCTCTTATCGACATTTTTCTCTGTGCCTTCAGGCACTTCCACCTGTGGGCCCTCTCGAAGAACTTAGATTATCCTTAAAAAGCAACTGTTCATGTGAGTGAATGGTTTCCAAAACTGAAGAGAGGCTTGACCCATCGAATACGTACAGCCAGCAAGAGGTCTTCAATACCTTAACATGTCACGAACAACGGGTAAGCAGTTTTCCATCCTGTTCACCAGAAGCTTCGTAAACCAGTCACGCGGCCCTCTCCATTCGCAGCGGCCACAGGACTGTTTCCCCCTCCTACTGAATCCACACCACACATCATTTGGGTTTTTCATGTCCAGCTAACTAGGTGGACACACATACCTTCCCCTCCGTCACAACCATTTACTCTCTGAGTCACCGAATAATATTTAGCCATTCACTTCCAACCTGCGCCATCCTCATATTGGTGACCAGCATCGGACAGCTGTCAAGAACTCGCGGAACCGAGTTTTAGCTGGCATATATTCGCTGAGCATTCCTGGACTGTCAAGTTTACTTTTGAAGCCCTGGTAATGGTAAGTCCACTACTGGTCGGATCTCGGTCCATAGTTTTAGTACCCCTCGCCTGAGCGCCCTGGGCCCTCCGGATTCCAATGCGCAATCTCCGAACTGTCTGACCTCCTTTACATCTTCGACTTTTCACAGTGCCACATCCGACCCGCCAACACATCCGACTTCTCGAAATCATACAACTTCATAACACATTACTTTCCCCACAAAACTGTATATGAGCAAGCATCTTGGTTATCCATGATCACGCGGAAATTTTATCACTCTAAACCCCATTTGTTTCTGTTAGCTGTTTTGTGTGTACTCTTTCCAGACTATAATCATTGTTCGCTTGTGGGTTTCTTTAACGCTTCCAGGTGCACGTTAATAAAACTGCTCACTAGAAATTACGTTTTAATCTCTCGAATGCCCTGGTAGATACCAAGATAACACGAGTACTATAGGAATGGATTTTCTAACCCAAATACTTCTGGTGTAGGTTCTGCACTGATTTAAAACTGTTGCGCTGTACGATGATAAATTATAAGTCATAGTGAAACAAGCTTAACATCCAGTATTCATTTATTGAAGCGTGCCTATCACTGTACCGATGCATGATTCAAAATTGAAGTACGTTGCTGTATAATTATCCCACTTCCATTTTCGTACTGTTTTTTCATTGCTCTGCCCCGAAAATTCGCGCGTAAAAGGCAATCAGAATGTAATGGACAGGTTATAATTTCAATCAAGCTGGCCACAAATTTTTGGCAAGAAAACAGCGCATAAACGCTTCATTTCACATAATTATTTAGCCCACTGTACACTATTGCTTGAATTAATCGACAACTGTCCAGAGCCAATGAAACCTCCTTGAAAAAAACCTGACTATTTACAATTACCAGTAGTAGTTCTGTATGTAGCTCTTGATGAACTGACCATGCATGCAAAGTGTCAGAACGCATCTCGGCATATCATCCGTCTTGTTCTGAAAACATCGCATAACCTATGTCACTTATTAGGAGAACAGAACAGTTCACTCGCCAACTTATGATCGGGTTTGAAATTGTCGCCGGCGTTAAAAATCAATAAATCGTCTGCTTTCACTCACAGACAACTGGCATGCCCGAGGAGCGGAATTTGTTCAACAAACAGCTTACAATCAGTTCAATGGGCGATTCGGCTAAACATGACCATGAGATGGGGCTTCCTGGAAGTAGTGTAGAGTTCTTTGTCGGAGAATCCGAACAAAGACGAGAAATGCCAGCCAGATTACAGGAAAGACTAATCAGTAGACCTGTTTCAAGCAAAAGCCCTGAAGAAAAGAGACGAGAACAAGAACAACGAAAAAAGGTATGTGCTTTGCGTTTTTTATGCTGCAAGTATGTCAGGAATTAGATAATCAGAAACAGCAGAAACTTCGGGAACATCATGAAAAGGTTGAGAGACTGTCAGCTCAGAAGAGGGAAAGGAAAAAGCTCCAAGATGAACGACTGGCTAGAGATCAGCTAAAAGATTACGAATCTGACCTAAAAAACCCCACTGTAACCCAGCAGCGAGAGGGTGATGACCAACCGAGAACTCAGGGGTAATAGGTTCATCAGTGAGAAATGAGTTCTTCAAAAATTATCCGCTCCATTAATTTTTTCGCGCACTCTTTCGTCGCCCGTATTTTTTTTGCACAGTTCTCATATTTAAGTTGATTATAAATTGTTTTCGTCGTTTGGGTATTCAATATTCCAGCAGTTCAAGGTAAGCCGGGTGAGCAATGTGTTATGCATGCCGAGTTAATGCCTACTGACGAGCACTGTTTTCCATGCCCAATTTGGGGTAACGGAAACCTAGAGGTGGACAGAATTCGACATGGCAGAAGAGAATGAAGAATGTTACATAAAGTTTGGGTTCCGTTGGTGCTGTTCTACTTAGAGAATGTGATCTATGTGACCCTCACTGTGCATGGCTAGAGACATTGAACGATAAGGTGGCTAACTAATATTAGTATCGTCCACGCTTTTAGTTCCTATCCAGATTGTCTGAATGTGTGTTGGATGTGATGGTTCAGCCCTAGGTCATCACCATCAGCGTCATCACCACCAGGGACAGCAACGTCGGTGTTGACAGTGATGCTTCACTGCAGTCTGTCAATTACGAACCATTAACACAGGGTAGGATGATTCTGGCTACCATTTTTACTCATCAATCGTCGAGGGCGTGAAGTGGTTTTAGCTACTCGTTGAAAACGATAGCGTGCAGTAATTAGGTGTGGTTGTTACCGAATATGATAACTAGTTGAAACATGGCAGCAAGTGATGGGCAATCGAGACAGCGCTCCTACAACGAAGAGCTGACGGTTACCAATAGGTCTGTGTTTGTTGGTTGGAAAGCCCCTTGGATGGCTGGTTTTGAGTGTGTTTCACACCGGATATACTTGTTAAACTGAGCTCCTTGGTCACTTGTAACTGCTTCCGAAAAATTTGGTCGGGTATTATAGCTTTCAATACTCTACCGAAATTTTAACATATGTAAGTAGGTACATTGGACCGCTGGTTAACAAAATCTAGAGTGTAAGCATTGGTGACTGATGGCATGCTCTGAAATGACACTTTTTTAATAATTCACCTGAACTAAAAACCACACAAAACCTTTAGTTGCGTTATTTTGGGTGTGAAATCTAGCAACCGAGTATTCGCAAATCCCAACTTCAATGGTATTAAATTGGGTCACGGATATCAGCAGCTGAAATCATGTACTCATCCCATAATTGTTCTAGCTGTCCCCGCATTATTCATCCCAATGGGGGAATATATGGAAAAGATTTGTCTCCTGAAGAGCTAAAGTGAATAAATTTGGTAGCGCAATTTTGTTTGGTAAACGTGCAACAGAAAATCAACAACATCGCCAGATGCCCCTACAAAGGAAATTCGCCTTCTAGGCGATTTCATTTTTGTTACGAGGTGAGTTGCATAGTTCGTGGTCCATCCTGTACATTGGTTGCCTTGCCCCAGAAAGGTCCTAAATTTAAAATGAATGCCAACTTTTGACCAAAGTCGAAGTGCAAAGTGAAAATAGACACAAGTTTTTTCTTTAGTATGTTCTTAAGTATGGTTAAACCGTGGCTTAAAGTGATCACTACAGCTAACAAACTGCCCATCTCTTCTGTTCTGGTCGAAGGGGAAATATCATGGTGGTTAGGGTGGTTAAACTGACATCCTACTTAAAAGCTTAGCAAGTCTGCAAACGCTATGCACTGTGAATGATGTCGTAGGAGTAAAGATGATTTACATGTCAGTCTGGGGTCCATAAGAAGCCGCTTATTCAATAAACAGTACAGCGAGAGGGTAATGTACTGTTGGATCCATCACTTGGCCTTGAGTGGGTCTCACTCAACCCCGCACTGACGATGTCACCTCGATTGGTGATGAAACGTTTGCAATCCAACTGGAAAGCTCGGCGAACAGACCGACAACCAAATTGATTCAGGCTATCTGATAGGCCTTTAGTGAGCACCCATCAACATCGACCGTGCTTCTATGAAATGCCTGAACACTGATCATAGTCGGTCGTGCTTCTGTGGCAAGCCTGAAAACTCATCGGCTTTCTCTGAATTGATTGAGTAATTGACTAGCCTGGATGCTTGCTGGCTTCCCTATTGAGATTTTGGTGGAGTTTGGGGTCTTATTAGGTTCCGGGCGTTCTGGGGTCATTTTCAGGAATCTGACCCTCCTGACAGGGATGTAGTTTGTCAACCGAGTTTTTCTCTCCTTTATCTTGGTCGCTACCCATTAATTTATTAAAAAACCACAGACGTCCAGCTGTATTTTTTTAATTGTCTACCACCTCTTGATCAACAATTTGACGTTAAGTGGCCGGAACAGAATCGTGTTATAAAGTTTTTAAAAGTGCGGTAATTAAAAAAAGCAATGATTAATAGATGTTATTTCGAGCTCAGTGGTGGTAATCTTTGAAGGTAGGAATGAACTTCTGATACACATTCATAAAGAAGAAGTAAACGAAAAAGTGTGTGGACCACTAGTTCAGTCGGAGATCCGATAGTGTCAACTCGCTGAACGACGAAAGCCTAGGGGGAAGTTTTCTTATTATGGTACACAATCTGGCCAACTATTGGAGTTGATCAACTGGTCGGTGATTGGTCACTGTTTGGACCCAGCAGCTTTGTTTTCAGACAGCCCTTAAACTCAAAGTTAAGGTGCCGTTTGGCTGACCATAAAGCTAACAGCAATGTGATTCACCAAAAGTACGGTACATATACAAAAGTGTTTCCGTCTACTTTCAAAATTTGTTCGATTTCACTTTGGCGCAAAGTTGTGCACGTCTATGTGCATCCGCCATTCAGGTTACGATTATTGATTACTGCCACATACATACGACAAAACGTACATTCATAGCACATCCCTGAAGTGCTATGCTGAGGACCAAACCTGTGCAAAAATCACACTTCATTTGTCGGTTACATAGCAGTCTATATAGCAATCAACTCTGTGGCAACTGCTTCAGTTTAACCGTATGGCTATGCACGGTACCCACCAACGCTTAACGGTTCCGCTGTTTTTGTCGAATGTTTTTCAGTGGATTGTGCTGATTTAGTTCTAGTACCCAATCCCGGACAACTTTCTGTGGCCATTGGTGCCCCTTGGATAGCTTCACATTGTGATTATTAAGGAATTTTAATGGAGACTTAGTCGTATAAGTGGAGCTAATCTATGCTGAAAGGTCGGAAGCATTATATAGCTGTTTTACCCTTATTGGGAGTCATCAGCAGTGCGCAATTTACGAAACTCCGGGGAGCTCCAAACTCACGACCAGCTAGCCAGCAGTTTGAACACTCAACCGTTCGTCCACGAGCGACTGATCAGCAGTGCGACTAACTGGCACTTAGACGGGATAGAGCGCCACCCATCATTCAGTCAGAGAGTCCGCGTCAGTTGGTCAACTATTGACTGGCTCCTCGAGTAACGAATTCTCAGATGAAAGTTTCACTCGTCTCGTGAACTTGTTCTTTCTCTGAGCTTCATATATATTGTTGGAAGATAGCGGGTTTGGGCCTCCCTGAGTTTCGTGAGATACGTACTACTGAGTCTTCTCAATGAGGATGATATAACCCTACAGTGCTCCCCAGCTTTTCAGCACAGATTGGCGTCACCTACAGGGCGAATCTTACATTGGTAAATTTCCAAATCTCCTGAAACTACCAACCATTTTAGGGATTTGCCGGTATCAGTAAATACCTCTAGTTTGACGCTGAATTCTTCAATGTATGCGAATCGTTTTCGGTCCACAGAAATGGAAAACGTGAGTTAGAAATAAGTATTTCTGTATGTTTGGCTGTATCTGTGAATAGGACATGGGTCGTTTGATTTTCACTATTGAGACAAGACTACTATGACGTACCAACTGCTTACTTTTCGTTCGGCTTACGGTCACTACATAAACCATGCGTAGAATAATTAACCCATATAGCCCATTAATTTAATTCGAACTCTGACCGAGTGGTGTGGTCAAGCGATGGTACATATGAAGGCTTTTGAGCCAGTAAGCAGCCCGTATATACATTTTTACACTCCTAAATTAATTGGGCAGTTGACATAAAAAATCAGTCAGACACATGAGTTACTCCTCGTTCTAGTCAATTGGGAACCTTGCGAAAATTTGAGCACTGCTATGACTCGGACTGTTAAAAAAATCGGATACCCTCTTTTCAACTTTGATCAACGTTTACGAATTTAAGCACTACCTAGCATGTCTATAGTAGTACCTTATTTGTGTTCCTTTCCAATTTATTCATTGTGAATCAGTTGGTCAGGTGGTGGGCATGTTGCCCAACTGACGCAACTGCAGGGGAAATATGCGTCTGAAGTCCTCATAGGAAGGAAGTACTGTATTTGAACCAGACTGACACAATAAATTCATCAGTTTTTGTACAGCTCAGTGATAACACTCCTGCCTAGCACCGAGACCAAAACTCAATTTTTCTTACCTCTATTAACAAAACGACAATTTCTATCTTTGAGGAAATGACTGGTACAGAGTGGTGATTACCTGACAGGGTTTTTTCATTTTCTGCTCCACAATTTAGCGACTTCCGCATCTTGTCGCGCTCGCTATTTTCGCTCAAAACCTGATGATAAATTACCTTCCACTTATGTTGCTCACTGCTAAACCAAATACCGACAGGATACTTGCGTTCTGTGTACCCCTTCGCAAACATTGTGGAACTTCCAGAAACTTAAGCTGCAAATTCCATGCACTGGAAAGGTGGTCAGCGTAATAACCAACTAATTTATCATTCTTTAACGTGCATATTTATACAACTGTAGTAAATTGAAATTGTTGCAGATAAGGCTAGCTAATAGGCGGAGTAGTGTTTCCAAAGTTATTCCGTTAATAGGCGAGAATAAGAAAAATAAGTGACATAACAAAGAATGTTGTTGCCTCCTTGGAATACATGCCAATGGAACCGATCAAATTCATTCTTTTGGGCATTCTACGACTATCTGGCTGTTCCCTTTCGAAATCCATCTGATAGGCTTTTCTGCTTAATTGACCAACATTTGATTTGTTTATATTTGCGTGGATAATTGACTGCCTCACGACGATTGGTCAGAACGATTTGAGTTGAGACAGCTATTGAACAGAATTCATTGGTTAAATTTCTTGAGGACACTGTGTCCTTGGGTCGTTTCGACTTAATGTATTTTTCCAAGTGTTCTTCCGCTCCGATTCGTCTGGTATTTCTCACTGCATTTGTTTTGCATAGATTGTCCGAACGATTTGCCATTCGAATACAAAACGCTGCCCCATTTCAACAAGCTCATCTAGGCAACACAGAATCAAAAGTGCCTCGATGAATCCTGTCACCAAGCCAATCAAAACTCCGGGTTGATTGCTTCCTGTCGACCAACTGTCTAATGCTCAGTAAGAATAAGTCCAATAAGATACCTTTTTAATGGGGTACACGTGTTGTAATAAACGAAACAGGGTCAGGTCACCACGTCTTCAATGTAATCCTCATGTTGTTCCAATGTGTTTGCGGGTGTGTAGGACTGCGTCCGGACCGACGAAGTCTGTATGCAACTCGCCGGCAAAAAACAGGACAGAATCACCTCAAATACTAATGCTCCTTTTAATAGTGTTACTTGTTGTGTGATTTCCGTGGTTTGAACTTTTCGTCTATGTATGTCATACCTTGATGCTGTAGTGCGTAAGTCGATTTTGCAGCGAGCCCAATCTCGAGTAGGTGTTCTCGACATTGAGGAATCTCCATGACTATTCTATAATCAGAAGGCCGCACAACTGTCCATTCTTGTGTTGGATTTGTAAGTACGTGCGGGCTCTGGGTGACACCCATTACTAAAAAACCCTGGTAGGATCTATGAAGGGCATGTCAGACTACTTTTTCATTCATATATTGAGCCAAATGGCACCACCGCATTCCTAAGTGACAGTTGGTACTTGCTAGCTGCTGGGTAAGCCTTGCTTGACTAGGGTTCCCTTGGCTTCACTTATTTGACGGATTGTAGCGCTATAGAAAATCAACCACAAGGGAGTGACATTTTGAAGAGTGGTCTCCGACTTTAGAACAAAAGTTTGCTTTTCCTGATTTCATTCAGTTTTCACAAAAATCTGCGCTGCTTGGAAAGCGAGAATCTCTAGTGACCAGAGCTGCACAACACTGTCCCAACGAGATAGATTATCAAGGAGTAATATCAAACAAAGAGTGACTCCCCCCCCCGAAGAGAAGTCAACTTAACGCTTTTGTGGCTGCGATTGCTCTTAGGATATCAGTGTATTTCCAGAATCAAATACTGAACATATCAAGATTGCACACTTAATACTTAGATAAGAAAACATTTTGCACTTCGGCTTTATTTCTTGCGTGCGCTGTCCTATCATCATAAACACGAATGACAGTTTAATTACTGTGCTAGTCGTAATCCACCAGATTCAGTAGTATGGACGGTTTCAACCAAAACATATGGCGGCGCTTCAAGGGTTCGTTTTTTCGTCGTCGCTGATTGGTATTCCACTTGCGTGAATTGTTCACCTATGAGTGATTCTGATAAACAAGACAGGTTTCGCAACCAAACTCGTTCCTTTTGCTACTGTTCATCAAACAAATGCGATCAAAAAACGGCCCCGTGTGATTAAAGTCCAGGTGTGAACCAGTTATGAAGAGACAAATTCGTAAAGACCCGCGAGGATCCGATGTGGAGATTTATTATGATGAATTCTTGTAAGAACAATGACACAATGGAAAACAGACACATGAGACGTACGCCCACTTGCAATGGTACCTGGAGGAATTGCAGTTTTTTTTTCGATTATGCGACGAGGAAATGCATATATAAAATTTGCACTATGTAGTTAACAGGGCGTATGGTTGCGCAGACCCCATGCCTACGATACAAAGTCTGGACTGGTTGTTGTTCATTGTAAGAAGTGTAAATTGTCAAGGCTATTGCAGAATCAGCATATGTTTGATAACAAATAAACTTTGAGGCTGATATTCAAAATAAATCACCAAAAGTGGATATAAAAGATGCGTGCCAATTCCAACAAAACTAGTTACCCCTCTCATTGTCGCACTACTTCCAGACCAAACAAAACTAAACGCTTTTCTTGAGTGTTCGCGCGTGATAAGTAACCGTGTGCTCTTACCATTCTTTATCTCCACAAGGGTACATGATCTCACTGTCGATAGCACTGGTAATATTGTTTGCTATTGAAGAGCACGGTCAAACGCGTAAAGAGGCTATGCGCTAGTGGCAGAAGAATACATATATATAAGGACTTAAGAGAAAGTGAGCCGTTCAGAGAAAAGCGTGTCATCACTGGTCTAGTGAAGCGTGCAAGATCCCACATTAGGTGTCAAACTATAAGGGTAGAGGCCAGCAACTTTGCAAGGGGGAAGAAAAGGTTATTTCTGTTTAAGACACAGAGGCCGTTAACGCAGTCGCGACTCACACATAAGGCGTTGTCCCGAATACGGCGTAGAGGCATTGGTAAGAGAAAACAGTCAGTGCCATGTGCGCACAGACCACAAAATGGTGAGCAATAATAAATCGTTGACTATATTCTTAGAAAGCCCCACTATCATCATCACCATCACCAGGGGGGCGGCAACATTAGTATTGACACCGATGCTTCACTGCCTAACACAAGCATTCTAATATGCTTACACCTCCAAACGGTGAATCAGACAATCCGGAAAGAAAATGACAGCACAAACACCACTGACATCGATTAGCCGCCATTTCTTGCAATGTCTTTAGCCAAGCGTGGGAGTGGAGGGTGCGTGAACAGGAAGGCGGACCGCACCGACAACACCTTTCTCGTGGTCTCTTTTACACCCTTCTGCTGTCACAGTTTAACGAAATTTAATAACAGAACGTAACCTTATCAATAGAAATAGGAAACTAATACACTAACAATGGTAACATCCGTGAGGTTTTGATAGTGCTGGCCACTTGTCTCATTTTGCCGTTTGTCCAATGTCCCCGGTAACTGTGTGATCATGAAGGCTGTAAATCAAGCAGGAGAGGATCGGTTAACCTTCACAGAATTCAAGGGCCTGTAATTTGTACTCACTGTCTTCTTGCATTCACGAATTGAGGATATCTGGATATGATCTGCTCAGGAGTTCCTGAACCCAAGTAGACAAAACCGCAATCAGTGACAGTTTGTACTGAGATACTGAAGTCAAGAAAATGATCAGCGGCAAAAATCTGCGGATTATAATTCCAACATTCCTGAATAGTGAACAGATCAGTCTTGGTGAGCGGCACCAAATGTGGTATATCCCGGAAAAATGATAAGATTTCCGTGTCCCCTGTAACCTATCGAGCGTCACACGTGATCAAACAAGATCGTATAAAGTACATTAGACTCTCTGGATGGCCACAGTTTGCCAGACGGCAGATTGTTTACTCAGCATGACCAAGCAGAGCGTTTCCAACTCCCGTTCTCACCAAGTTGCATTGGAGCGGGGTACCGCTGGGTCCGCGTCCTGGAAAAGCAGACCATACATTCAAAAGAGTTGGAGCAACCAACTCTTGTGAGCCACGACCATCAAAGCTATTGTGCAGACTATCGCCTCAAGCAGTCACCATTTTTCCTTGATATTCATGCGTGTACCGTGGACCCGGATCTGAGAGCCGGCGTCCTGAATAACCTTGTCAAATGCAAGATCATTCACCTGACTGTGTAACACTCTGCCCCGAGTAGATAGCAGCCGCTACATATGCGCTCTCCGCTGCATCAAGATGGTTGAAGTCAGGCTTGACATGTTGAGACCCATCCTGTGTAGGGGCGTGGATATATCTGATTGAGGTGTCCTTCGGTAAAGGTATACAGCCACGAATAAGCTTCCCGATATAATTATCCATCTTTTGAGGGTATTACTGTGGGCTTTGCCAAGCCCGATCAAATTTGTAAGATTCGGTATTAGGTAGCTCCGCGCGACTGCCGTTCATTAATGACGGTTCAAAAGGGCATTGTCACCTCATCGAGTACTTTCATCTGATGCTGTGGTTTCAGACTTCCGTCTCCTTGAATGCAAAGGAGACCTCCAAATATGTCAAGGTGTCTGTTGGAGCCATATTGGTGACAAGCCCCTAGGCGAAGGAGGAGGGTTCTACGAGAACAACGTTTGCTCGATGTTCCCCGTCTTCACAAATGGTCATTGTCTTTCGGACGTTAATATTCACATCGTTATACCACACTGTCAGTGAAGGGAAAACCGCCCGCTAAGTTGTCATGCAACTGGTTGCCCATTTGACAATCTAATAAACCCATCCACAGCCATGAGGAACGATATTTGGGAGAGTGTTTCACTCTTTGCAGGAGTGAACCTCCGAAAGAGGAAAACTGCCGCAGCATTCTCATGAGACTTTGCGCTGTATATAACTAGGGGTAGCAGTGGGCCAAACGGCCATGCAGAGCCGACAATTGTCATCCGGAACCGTATTGGAAGACTTCAAGATGTTAGCAAGCGCCAAAGTGAGGTTAGAAGCAGTCACTGAAGTGTGACAAAGCAAAGCACGTAGCAGAAAGGTAGCTTTCAGTCAACCGTATCGATGTATACATACAAAATGGAGTGAAGGTGGTTGCAGCCTACGGCTCATGTAACCGGTAAGCACTTTACGGAAGCATCGAACAAGAGTGGATGACACGGAAATTTGTGTCAGTTGGTAAGACTTGTGATGTTTGATGTATAACCTTAGGAAATTTCATGGATTTGTAACTGACGATGGACTGCGAAGCCAGTTTTCGATTTGCAGCATTTACCACAGTCCTCACAGGTGAATCCCACGAGTCTATCCAATGTACTGGTCGGAACTGGTGCAGAGATGCCAGATGATCAGTGTTGTTCACTGTCAACTGGGGGCCATTACTTTAAAGCCAAACAGGGTGTCCGGTCACGTTGGAAGCTGCTGAAATTTTAGCTTACCATGATTGACATCCAGGCTACCTAGACGGTACAACGAGCAACGGATTCACTGCACCGACTACCACCATTACTGCTACTATTGTCGTTTATTTTTTAAAAGCACGGTCACGAACATAAAAAGCAAATCCGAGCGGTAGATGTGGAAGGGTGTACAGGGGAATATTAGATAAGACGATATAAGCGTCCCATTCGAATACGCGCCACCATCAGTTCCAGTCGGACAAGATAAATCCCAAAGTATGTAAAAATGTTTGGTATGGAGACACGCGTGTAAAGACTGTCAACCAAAGAAAGGAGAAACAATGCTAAATGTTCTTCAAGGCGGGGTAAGCGTTAGCACAGTCAACACTAGCACATCAGGCACAAAGTGTCCGTCATTCTGGGTCACGTGTGAAAGTCAATGGCAAGAATCAACACTCAGTGCCATGTACCACGCATAAAAGTGTTGTAAGTACGCAGGGAGCCCAAAATGGTAAGCCAAACATAAGTCACTGACTGTGACCTTAGGAAGTCCCAGTCTAATAACTGCCTGGCGCACTGAGGAAAGCAAGTCCCTCGATAAGAAATGATCATCGGTTTGTGGACCAAAAAGTAGACATCACAATCGATTGAACATGGGGCTGATTATGACTAGGGAACATTCAACAGCACCATACTTCTGCTTCGTCTCATTCCACACTGTCACTCTGCGTCTATCACAGTTGCTCTGCGCCACCGAACAGTGGTTAGGTCAGGCTTGATTAAGCACGTCGACGTAGGTGCTCTTAACTCCTCGAAGACGGTGCATCCCAGGCAACGAAGACGTTTTTTTAGTTTTCTTGCAACTCGATTATGACGAGCACATCTAGCATCATGAGTGATCCAGGCAGGGCTGCAGAATATGCACCAAACTCTCCGATTGGTAACAGTTTCTTCGACAGAATATCGTCTGGACACTATGATCAAGCCGAGCGTTTCTAAATCTCGTCGTAAGCAGGTTGCATCGGAGCTGGATACCACGGATAAATATCCGAGGAAATACTCGTTCTGGAAACACAAGCCATCGATTAGACAGAGGCGAAGCGACTAACTTTCATAGACGGCGACCGTCAAAACCGTTGTACGGACTATTGCCCCAGGCAGCCACCAGCTCTTCCTTGGTGTTTACGCATGCACCATGGACTCGGATCGGAAGACTGAGATCCAGAATAATCTTGTCAAATTCGGAATCATTGACCACATTGCATAGTACTCGGCACTGGATAGACAGAAGCTTTTCCATATTCGCTCTCCGCTGCATCGGGATGATTGAATTCAGACTTGGGATACCAACTTCCCCATGTTGTTTACCGGCGTCGATGTAGCTGATCGGGGTGTCCTTCGGTAGAATTAGCTAGTTACGAATAGATAGCCTCATATAATTGTCCGACCTTTTGGGCGTGTTTCTGTGAACTTGACCTAGCACGAGCGAATATATTAACCTCAGTATCAGGTAGTTCTTTCTGATCGCCATTCTTTGATGCGACATCAACGTGGTGCGCAAAACCATCCACTAATTTGTCATGGAACTGTTATCCTAGTTGCGGTATCGAAAGTCCAAGAACCTCATCCATTTCCATGATGAACAATAATGGGGAGAGTGGATCTCCCTGCATCACACCTCTGTGGCCGTGAACCTCGGAATTGGGGAACACTGCTACAGCATTCTCATAGGACTGTGCGATGTATGGAACAGGGTGTGGCGGTGCTCCAAAAGCCTCGGCAGATCTGAGAATTGTGTCATGCGAAACCAAATAAAACGCTTTAGAGATATCAACAAACGCCAAGCTGAAGTTAGAAGCAGTCGCTGAAGAGCGACGAAGCAGGGTGTGTAACAGCGATGTAGCCTCCAAACAACCATCAAGATGTAGAAATGCAAACCTGAGTGAGGAAAGTTGCAATCCACGGCCCCAGAGATCAGCAAGCACCTTATGAAAGCATCGGATAAGAATGGATGAAACGGAGATCGGTCTCAGTTGGTCCGGTGAAGTCCGATTTGGGATCTTCGGAACTAGGGTAATACGAACACGACACAGATGCGGGAGACAACTCCTCAGATAATAAAAGTAAGTTGAAATACCCAAGGAGGGTGTTGGCATTGAGCCGGCAAAACATCCTGGGCGTGAGCTTGTCCAGACCTGGGGACGAATTACCCATTAAACGGATCGTACGGCCGATTTTCTCACCTGAGATTGGCGCGTTCAAACCCCAATCGGATGATAACACTCCGGGACTTGGTCGGCTGTCCACGTATTTTGGAGAAGAGAGCACCTGTTTTCAACACTGCTCGGCGTCCAGCGGTAGGCCGCAGTTACCTTTGTACAGATTCTTCCACGACACATCAAGCAGAGCAGACGCTGCATCTTTCCGTCTTTGGTGATATAGGGTCTGGATGGCTGCGTAGTTGACTCAGCGGATCTGCTTTCGGTTGTCCGACACCCGACGACGGCGTCGGGATACAGTTTTGCAGCTGTGTGAAAATGTCTTGGAGACGTGGAGGTCCAGCAGCGACGGGATTTGCTCCGATGTCATAATGTCAGATTGCAACCCTTGGGCAAATGCCAGAAGGTCAGCAATAGCAAGCGAACTGTCAGCATGGGATTCCAAGAGTGACACGGCGCAATCCACGGTTTGTTTAAACCAGACACTATAGTCATTGGGTTCTGATGAGTAGGCCGCTGCTTGACCTACGGTTCGGTCAGGGTCACCAGATGGTGATTCGTCCAAGTGTACATGCCAGTTCAGCACCCATAACCTGATAGCCGATCGACCAGGGAAATACTGCCTCGATCTCGCGAACGACTCGGTTTGTGTGTCACAAGAAGGATATAGATTATTAGCCAGGCGAAAGAGTGATTATGACGCTTGCTGGGACCAACAAACACCGGAATTCTTCACTAGGCTAAACTGGGTGGGGTGTGCGTGCCGGCGGTGTTGACTCAGGCCAATCTTCGTCAGAAAAAGGCGGGAACAATAAACGCACGTCAATTTGGCGACAACGTTCGTGCCAACACTTTCATGGACGTGAACTTGACGGTGGGCTACCAAGCTAGCTTTCGATTTGCAGCACTTGCCACATTCCTCGCACGTGAGCCCCACGAGTCCCTCCTGTGTACTGGTTGGAACTGGTGCGGAGGCCCCAGATGATTCGTATTGTACACTGTCGAAAGCAACCAGCACATTGAAACCAAACAGGGTGGTTAGCCCTGTCTGGAGTTGCTGAACTCTTAGATCGCCCAGATCGAAGTCCGGGCTACTCAGTCAGCACCACGAGGAGAGGGTTCAGCGCACCGACTATTACTAAAACTACTGCTTCGAATACTACCACCAGTAGCCACCACCTTACTGCCGTGACATTGTCGAGTGGCCTCATCTTCTTAGAGCTTTCTTGATGCCTTTTACAGTGGTGATCAAACTTTTAAGTCTGAGTCACACCAAGATTGGAAATCCTGTATTTTTGGGAACTGCATTTCTAGGCAAAACATAAGGGATGTGAATATAGAGTAGTCAGTACCCGTAAATTGCCACTCCGCTGTCTGTGCTGAACAAACGATTGTCTTGGGGCTTGTTCGTTTTCCTCTGCAGCGGCAGAAATGCACTTCACGGTATGAGTTCAATAAACTCACATCCGATCTGTTACATGTGATTGAAAGTTTGACTTTAACCCCAAAGATTTGCGATCTCAGTGACGTATGTACTGACGGTGCAATGAAACGCACAAGCATAACAGTACTGTTTGACATTTTAGGTAGAATTACCGTCTCGTGTGAAATTATACGTAGAAAGCAGATCGGTCAGTGTTGCAGATTAGATCAATCCGCGAGTGTTTTCGGGCTTTCGTAGGACTGTTTCAAACTGTTCAACGAATGAAAGGTAGGCTCAAAACCTGGCAAAGCTTCTCTGTGCTGGTGATCCAAATGGTCTGCCCACAAGTCAGAACTCTTCTTTCCACTAAGGTCTGTGGACTGGTCATTAGTCACGGAAAACTGGGTGTTAGAAAGTACGGATCGGATACAATCGTTCGGCTGTAACACCATTTCGGTGCCCAGCTGCCATGTCACCCGAAGGAAATACGAGGGCTGAGATTCTGTCAGGTTGCCCAAGCCTAGACAGGAGCAGTCGAGATGCAGGGGTTGGGCTCAAACCCCGGACCTTCCGGTCAGTAAGTTCGGGCTGTAATTACTGAGCTGCTCCGGATACGAAGTCTCACAAAGGCAACCGTTTTCTGCGGATAGATACACCGGGACAGTGGATGAAACGGAACAGTGTGTCCCTACTATGAATAACACCACTTCTTAGGACGTAGATTATTAGGACGCAGACTGTGTTGGATAAGTAGACGGCTCCTCGATATCCATGATAATTTGGGGTCGGTTGGAACAAATTTACGGGGAAATAAAACGGGATACACTTACCTCTATCGATCTGAATGCCTACGTCAGCCTACATCTACGTCACAGTTGCCCAGTGTACGAACCGTGAAGATGAAAAGTGAAAATAGACAGCAAATGCTTATCAGGTAAAATTAACCACATTTCTAGCAATGTGTGTTGTAGAATTGTTACATACTGTTCCTCAGAACAAGTGTTGAAATGTTTCGTCAACCTGAGAAATACTTCGTAAGAATTTTGTTAAGTTTGTGACCTTGAAATGAGCTGAATAGTTTTATGTGTCAAACTATGGATGAGCCTAACATTCTCCAGCGAGAAATACGTCAGCGGGTATGACAAAGGCTATACATATTCCACCATAATAACGACCCATTTTCATAAACTAACGTCAGATGACGGCAATGTGAGGCAACCTTGAGCATCCGTGACACTTGTGTGGAGTCAGAACTTGTTCCATCGGACGTCATCAAATAAAAATCTGTAACAACCCGACCTAGCTGTGACTAATCGATTGCCGCAACCCTAATTTGTCAGTATCTATTTTCTTCGGTTCGCTGAAGCAACAGTGAAGATTTTGCAATGGCGGCATAGGAAACTGGAAAATACAGCCAACTGCGCAATACAGGAAACCTATCATAAACCCGACGCGCGGCAAGTCATGTAGTCAATATGACGAAATGAACCTGGTTTAGGTAACGGATAACAAGTAGCCGAAAAATTACGGTACAGCAAGGGACGTGTTGGAAATACCATTCGTACAATCTCACCGGTAAAGAAAGTCGGGAGCGTTACCATAAACGGTACCGACATATTTAGAGTATGCATTACTAATTTGTTCGGAGTTGTATAGTTTGTGACGTGAAACTCTCATGTCAGAACGAGATTATGGGGCTTCTTATCTTTCGATAATTTTCGTTAGATGGGTGCTGGACTGATGCGAGTTGGAACGAAAAGACAATAGAGGTGAAAAGTTTAAGTCGCAAACCGAAGGCATTCAGTATTCCGTACCGCTTCGATCTCTTTGTCACTCACATACCGTAGAGTTTGTGGTAAGCGTTTCTTCAGAAAAGTATCTGGACCACATAAACTAGGCACAAAAATAGAAACTCCGGACGTTCGTGGACGGAGAATTTATCGCAGACACCGAGCACAG
This sequence comes from Opisthorchis felineus, assembly GCA_004794785.1. Classification (NCBI taxonomy): domain Eukaryota; kingdom Metazoa; phylum Platyhelminthes; class Trematoda; order Opisthorchiida; family Opisthorchiidae; genus Opisthorchis; species Opisthorchis felineus. The sequence goes on along the minus strand of SJOL01003761.1, from coordinate 58,994 downwards.
GACCTACGTATATGAACTCTATTTGAGAGTCATTACCTTACCGATAGCTTATGATATAACCACGGAGGCTTACGATAATACAAAGAACTATTCAGGGTTATTTTTTGGTTTATTATTACTAAGAGTTCCTAAGTATTTAGTGTCAATTTTCCTCCCAGATTTTGCATAGGGCTACTTAACATGACGAGTTTTAGCGCTTCTGCGAACCATATCACTTCGCTTGCTTAACGCATCGAGTCAGGTGTCGAAGAGTCAAATTATCATTCTTTTCCAAAGTGAGGTCTGATGCACAAATGTCCTGGATTTTATTTATTATCGTGAACTGAAATATGTCCACAATATGGTCCTGGATACTAGAAACACACATATTGGCGAGCGTAAGGCACTGACAGGTGGGTGATACGAAAGGACCAATGTAAGTTAATTCTGTACCCTAATGGATACACATGGTAAAACACGTCAACCGTTCTTTTGATAAGATAACCATGAGAGAGGACAGTGTCATAAAGGGTTCTAAGTTTTATTTAGCTTGTTATCGCGTATATCAGCACACCTCGTATGCAATAAAGCACGTACCTCCCAAAATCGGAGTCAACACTAAGTTCTCCGTCACTGTACTATACAAATTGTCATGTAAAGAAGGGTCACTTAGCAGTCCGGATTTAAGTTCACCCAATCTATTTTTGTGATCATATTTTGACTTCAGAGAAGCCATTGGGTATCCAAAAAAACACCATAAACTGGTGAGAATAGTCTAATGGTTGACTGACTAAAAAAACCCTATGTCCGCGTCAGGGTAGAGCACCAATTCGATTGCGATAAATGACCTGTAGTTGCCCCAGCACCTGCACTCTAGCTGATGGAAACTCGCAGTATCTGTCATCCTATGTGCAAGTTGGTCGACCCTACTCATTATTAGGCTGTTCCTTAAAACATGTCCCCTCCACGAGCGCAGTGAGCTATCTCACACTCATAGGTTTTCTCTATGTAGTTCGCTTGGGCAAATAGGAAACTTTCATAAAAGCGAACCTCATTGTCACGTCATACCATCACGCACACGAAAATGAGTGTGACTTAAGCAGTGCCGAGAAAACAAATCCGTAACTGTCTACAACAAATCCGAATTGTCCAACAGGTTACGAGCGTCCATGGAGCTACCTGACTAGAAAGTCCTGAAAAGGGAGTCAAACGTTCGACAAAACCTAGGCAGCTATTGAGCTGTCTTTTGAGTCGTTGGGCAAACCAATCACATTGCTCAAGTATGAACCCGTTCAACTGTTCAGACGTGACAACTTAGGTATGTCCAGCGTACGCTGGGAGCGGGCGCCTAGCATACCGGAAGCTCGGAGTCCAGCTTCCTGCATGACCAAGACCGTGCATTGCTAATGAGCTCTAACAAGAGTAGAACTCGAGTCCATTGCTGCTCCGTTTCCGTGTCAACTCATCACGACAAGTGAGCCGGTCAGTGGTATCAGAGGAAGGGCTTCTCCATCCTAGAGAAGCGTTCAGCTGTGACCCCCTTTCGGTGCCCAGCTGCCATACCACCCAAAGGAAGCACGAGGGCTGGGATACTGCCAGGTTGTCCAAGCATAGACAGGGGAAGTCGAGAGGCAGAGGTCGGGTTCGAACCACGGACCTTCCGGTCAGTAAACCACTGAGCCATGTCACCCCACTGAGGCATCCTAGAGAAGGTCAATGGTTATCAACTGCGTCTAAAGATATGGTGGAAGTTAACCGACACAGTCGGCACGTCTTCGGTCCCCCTGCTCCAAATGAAAAGTAAACTATTCAAAGGAATTTTGTATCTTCCATTTTTCAACAGAATATTTTTGGCTTGTGATTCTCAAGCAGATAGCCTAAAGATGTACTGTGTTTAGAAACACTGACAAGAATGACGTGCTTCATCTGGTGTGAGCATTGCCTACACAAACCTCGAACCAAGTAACCTGCATTCGGTGCTTAGCTGTGACGTATTCACGCAGGCCATCTGTATGAACTTTGACGACATGTGGCTCTGCTATGTACCACTTTACAAGCCTCCGGTTGTAACGCGAATCAACATAAATTTTTGCTACTTTGCAAGAAACCAAGCAGTCTGAGCATTTGTTAATGACAGTGGGTTTCACTGAAGTTTAACAAGGTATAATGAGACCACAAAAACCTGCGTGATCTTTAACGAGTCTTGAAGCCGCGACGGTCCCCAGTCAGACTGTTCTGCCACAGAACTGGTCACACGACATACTTTCAGTAGAGTCCAATGAGTCGAACGGGTAAACTCACACAGAACCAATCAGCCAGACAGTCGTGTAGCCTAAGAACAGAGACTTCAGAAAAACGGTACACCTTCGAAAATAAACGGCCATCTGAGCAACGGCTTAAAGAAGGAGTAGTTCTAGTAATTTCGAACTACTCAGAGTGCCAGTACAAAGTGCCCTGTTTACAAGAAACCCCACCGAAAATCACTTCAGTTGTTGGGCTTGCAATTCAATTTTTTGTAGTGTAAATCCCTTACATCTACGGCATAACATTCAACACAACCACTGTACGGCGGGTTCACATGTGACACGCATTATTTTGCTTGCTAGGTAGGTCGAAATACACCGAGGTATGTTCATACAAAAATGGTCAAGACACAATAAGTGACAGCCAGTTTGTGAAGTGGCGCACCCTACTTTTTGGTTAGTCTATGAAATGAGAGTAGGGTGATTTCGATGACGGTTTCTCCATCTAACTGTTTTACTCGTCGAGAATGTTAAGGTCCTGAGTCATGGCAAAACAAGGCAGGGAACTCGAGAAATTGTGAAGACATATTCCTCATTTATGGGTAAGTTGAAGAATATATACATACATTAAAATATATAATATGTAGTATATATGTATACACGTGTATATACATATAAATACAGATATGTATATATGCATATATATATATATACCATCACCAAAAAAGTGTTTTCGCAGACTCATCTAACTTTGCCAAAGTTTTGTCCCCTAGTTATTCCACACAGTCACGATTCCATTCTTCAATCCGTCCATGCTATGGATGAGCTTGTTCCAGTCATTTAAAACCCTTGTCATTACTACTCACTTGTTCTCGAGTGGGTTTTACGTACGTATCTGTATTCAAGCAATCTGGAAATCGGACATTCGGAAGCAAAGCACTGACCTCATAGATCGGCCGTAATCCTAAAATTCCACTTTCTTTGTTTCATACCTGCAGAAATAGGGAGGATATGACCAACAACAATCTTGATATGGGAAATGACTGAATTTACCCTGCTCGACTCCAACAGCTACGAATTTCATCCTTTATTCTCCTATCGTACGAACAGCCAACCAAGACATCTGAAGCCTCAAGATCGTACCTGTTATCATGACCGAAAATTATATTTTATTAGATGTTCAACGTGGTCTTTTTCAGACTCGGACCTGTGCTTCGTGTGCACTACAGTTTTCATCATGTTGCGCTCCAAATTTGGAGAACTCTGAACTGGTTGGGCGACCACCGAATGTATATGTACAATGTGTATACCCATATTTTTTGAAGTTATATTTAAAGTATTTATTGTCTAATAGAAACTACCCGCAAGGTTTTCAACAACCTCTGCTATGCATCGCCCTACATAGTTTGTCGTAAACTCCTAGTCTGTCTAATATCTTGCTCAAAAAGGTTGTTCACAAAAGTTTCAGCCAAGCACATATGGTTGAATGGCATGCGTTGCTTATTCTAGAATCTCTGTAGACAAGTTCATTTTCTTTATCCATCACCGTGACGAGGGTGGACGTTCTATTGTACGTTTGATTCAAATGGTTTGTGGTTTTCCCTTCACATTACATTGCTCAAAAAGTTGACGGAAGTTTTTCGACCGCCCACCACCGGTTTCACCTGTATTGGAGCCAATCAGCTAACAGTATTCCCCGAAGTTTCATCAACCTCACCACCACCTCATCACCACTTTGTACATAAGCGGAGACATGCACTCACTGACTCACTTCGATAACACAGTGCACCCATGAGAGCTAACTGTAGTCGAGAGCACTTCAATAGTGGAACTGGAGGTTTAGTTTGTCAGTAGGGCACAGGTCTAGTTCAGTTGTCAATGTGATCAATGAATTTGACTTGATAGTATTTCATGTCATTTCAGCACGCAGCACAGAAAGTAGGTATCTGTGTTTCACAACAAAATGAGAATTCAAATGTTCTACGCTGACCAAAAGTGAGGACAACCCAGGAAAACTAGTAAACCTATAAGCATTTCGCCCACTATGGCAGAATGCTTTCGGTATGTAACCCGTCTGTCAGAGGCCTGGAGACTGATAAAGAAAACATTGGGTTTAACCGCTTTTTTTAAGCAAGGACGCCAGAAGTATATTAATACAGTGAATTTGAGAAAAGCTGTTTTACGCACTGATATAGATATTTTTCGGTCTTGCACATCTGTTTGTCAAAATGGCTGCAGACGAACTGGTCTGCACGTTAGACAGAGCAATTCGTCTACGCACGATATTTCTCGAGTCGAAAACAGGAGTTCTAGCTAGACTTTTGTGTACGCGCGCCATAGTGCAGCTACTCAATTTGACGGACATCATCTTTAAATGCGATCAAACTTGGACAGTATTGTCATTGACATTGCTCCCTTTTTTACTAAGACAACGGTGTTCGCGTGTCTCGAAATGAATCATTCTGGATGGTTTCCAAAATTTGGGGTAGAACTCCTGTTGTCGTTGTTGCTAAACTGGCTGTTCACAAAGACAAGTTTTATCGAAGCTTCAAACTTGCGACAGAACAAATAAGGACTGTCAAAAACATAGGAAAAGAGCCCCGGTATATATCATTTATGCAGAAAGACGAACGCAGCCAGAAAATGAATGAGAACCATGACCCCACAAGTAAATTCCAACGTAACTACACTAGGCAGAGCAACAATTTGGTAGGAAAACCAATTACGGAGGAAGTTGAAATATACCTTCTATTCAGAATGAACATGGAACTTTAATATAAACACAGATGAGACCAGTTGGTACTCAGGTGGTTGCCGAATAAGGTGGACATCGAAATTTGCTGCCTCAATAAGTCTTATCGTGGTAATGAATAGCTGAGCTTACCATCGGCGTGCACATTACTTCATGGATGTACCAGCTTCGTTTTGAAAGCTGATGATAGAATATTGTGTGAAATGCGATCAAACTGGATAACGTCAGGAGATAGAAAAACAAAATCAATTACTTTCATGAAGGAAACTACACACAAGGTTGCTGAAAACTCAAGATCATAATTTTATGCACAGAGGTCTGTTTTTTATCACTTTGTAATTTATCACACACACACCTCTTCACAAGGGCAACAGTCATACATCGACGAATATTGGAAAATTTCAGCAATGTTTGGTGCCCACTGACAGGTAAATGATAGGAAGCCCCTCCTCCGAAAAGAATGGATTTCTCTCCGGTCAATGTCTCCGCTAGATGAGCGATGGTCCAGTCCAGCTGACTCAAACTAGAAGGGTTGGAGCGCGAACTGGAAAACAGCCTGCGAAGGCATCGTGATCCTCAGGGTAAACGAGGATGGAAGAGAGTACGTTTGTTTTTATATGACCTATTCCGTTCTTTTGTGTTCGTGAACTCTCCGATCGAAACCAGGATAACTGAGTTTATATGCGAAATAGCAGCATCCGAACTCAAGTTATCGCCGTCTGACAGATGGGAAGAACATTTCGAAGAACAGCTCACTTAGTCAGAACCGGATTTCTAGCTTGTGTCCACGTGCCTTAATTCCACTCCATACCAGCCACAGCTAACCACAGAGGAGGTGAAGTTGTCCGACTAAAACGAAGCTCTGATCGAAAACTGCTAAGTTCCCACTTTACTACCCATGTCAAATTGTTGATCGACGGAGTTGTAGATGGGGGTTGTCAGTTGAGTTGATGGCAATGTGCCGAAATATTGATAGCAACAGTCCGATTATTTGTGTTTGGTTAGATGCCCATATATCTGTTCGCCAAGCTTCGCAATTAGGTTCCAAACGTTTTGTCACCAATCGGGGATACATCATCTGTGCTCGGTTGAGTGGGCACTTCTTCCTTACTTGCGTGCTTTTATATAATTTTCAGAACGTAAGCGGTTGAGAACGCAGTACCCACTCAAGCACGCACCGATGGCATTTCTCCGTCAGTGACGTAATTTTTGCAAGCTCGGTGAACAGATCAACAGCCACCTGATCAAGCACCAGCTGTTTGCTCGATATATGAGGTACTCAGTCCGTCGTGGTGGACGACTAAAACAGTCACCGTTCTCTTCTGTTGCCATCTAACCATTGTAAGGTAGTTTTAGACAAGTCACTCTGGAGAGTTGGCGAGTTTCGTGGATATTTCGGGAGCCATTAGCAGTCTTCGCTTCTGATGCTTATCGTAACCACTTTAGGCTTTAGGCGCGGAGAGATCGGCTTGATTCCTGTGCGCATCCGATCGTCACCTTGATCAATGGAAGGGTTTCTTCGGACTTTGAGTGGTTCTATTGAACGGGCACATATCTAGATATTATCGTTTGTATGAGTGAAGTTGTACGACGAAGAGTTGGTTGAGCATGACTCGTAACTGATTATTTTTTCCTCGGCAAGGGTCCCACAGTGCATAGAAGCGAGCTCGGTGTGATAGTTATGTGGTACTTCTATATCTGTCAGTGGTGCCAGGTCCATTAAAGTGAACAGAAACTCTTGTACGTACTAAGGCGTAGTCAGAGTCTAGTTAAGTGTTCCAGTATGACCTACGGCCTGTACAAACCCCAGCCATCTTAGGCTAATTGCTATGTGGTTTGTCTGCGTCCAGTGCGGCGCAGAACAAGGAGAACACCTTTTTCACGCTTCGATTAGAACTACCTCTCAAATTGGTGCTGATCAGTAACAGTCGACTGCTGGCACACAACTGAAGTAAGTGTTCGTCGTTGTCTGTACATCAGTTTCTGATTGCTCTCGCCCGCCTGTAATCTACCAACCTGAACAGTTATTACCCCAGCTTGTATCATATCTTTCCTTCGTGCTCTAGGAAGAAGTAGGTGGTTCTGGTGGAATAATTCGTCTTTGACAACCTCTGAATAGCAGTCAGTTGGTGTACGGCCAGCGGTGACGAATAAATATGTTCACCCGGTTCCCTTCTGTTCAATTTGAGCGCACCCTATATTTCACGACACAAAGTTAGGAATTAACCGGGATCCAGTTAGTAATTGCAGATCCAGCAGCCATACTGACTGCAGTGCCGACGCAGCCTTACCCAGTGGCCACAATCTCGAGGTTCCCTGATAAGCATAAGCAGTAAATGTGATTGTTAGCGCCAGAGAGTGTTCGGAGTGCAACCGATGCGTCAGTATCTTGAAATCTGGCGTCAGCAACAAAAGTCGATTTGGAGGATTTCCGTTCTTTTGGCCAGTGCAGTTTGCTGATAGGACATTGCATGCTATGGTCATCTAGATTGAGCACCAGGTGCTTTTGGCGTTGCCTCTTTAACGGTGATGTTAGGCGATTCCTTTAGTGGTACAGCTATTATCGTTGCAGCGTGTGCTAGGTGAATGACAACTTAAAAGCGGAAATGATTATGCGATGGAGGGTTTAAATAGGGTTGTCTGGGTAATTTCGAGAATATGGTGCATAAACAGAATGCATTTTAATGTAAGATCCTTTTGGTCCTCAATGACTTGCGAGTGAGGACGTAAAGGCACCGAAGATTCCAATAATTATGGTTGCATGTGAGGGCTAGTTCGAGGAGGCGGGTTGAGTTTGGGGTCTCCATCCGGAGCCTTGGATAGAAGAATTTGACTCACATGGCAGTGGAACCAACCGTATTGTTCGTATATCCTTAGAGGTCAATAGCCAAGGATACATACACATTTATGGTGACGGGGTCATGAAGGTGTACAGCTACCCTACAATCGCTATTGAGTTTCAAACTAACTCGATCCAGATTCATAGCTAATCTCTAATGATATGTGTGCTTACAGGCCATCCGTGTTGCCAGATTTGGAGAATTCGGAGAGAGTGAGTGATAGTGTGTGAAACGATTCATTCTGAGAACAGTAACGGTGGATCCTTCGACAAATTCAATGTGATGAACCTGTTCTTTCACTTTTCCTTAACTTTACGGCCTCGTAGTCAGTGACTTGATCTGGAGGCCAATCATGCCGACCGTGGCACGATATTATCGTTGGGAATACGCAGCACTTTGTAAACAATCCGCTGATCCACCGCGTCCTTCTAGCATTGCCGCTTTAGCCCACAACTGCTTATTCACCAAAAGCGGTTCATTCGCCGTTAACCTCTTCCATATTACCACCGACAGGGGTCAAATTCTGGGGCGTACCCGTAGGCATTCAGCTCTGTCCAATCCGGAGTACTCTTTTTACCTGGGTCTCCTGTAGAAAGCGCGAAGTCCTTATCTAAAACCACCTCTCATTTTCAGTGTTTAACCATGCCTGTGAATGAGTGACTCTTGCCACCGTTAAGCTGGAGTACAACTGATGGAAAGGAATAAGAAAAGCATGATGGGACAACCGGTGAGACATGCCAGATGAGGTAATGGGGACTGTAAATGTAAAGAAGGGTGGGGAACGCAACCCAAGAATGCGGGCTTACCATTGATTGCGAAATTTTGCCACATCGGAAAGTATCTCCAAACATCGATAAGGGTGGCCACCTGGTCCCCAACCCGGCAGACATATGCCAATTTTACTAGATTGTGCGGTCAAGGTTCCCATAGCTCATAAAATTATCAGCGGTTGATAACACTATCGTTTCCAATGCTGGGGCTTCGCAACAAATTTTCGATGTAGCGGTCGCACCTTCAACATTCGAGGACATGACCTGGGCATCGAAGACTATTTTGATAGTTTGGTTAGTTGGCTCGCATTCGATCCAATTTCGAATACCTGTTCACATGTAATCTGAATACAAAGCTGATCATTCGGAAAGATAGAAGCCAGTTGGTTGGTAGCGATTTCCAGAAACAGAGAGCTAATATCCTTCATGGAAGACCAAGCTCTTCAACCGTAATGAGGTGCTGATTGTACAACGTGCACGGTGGTTCGCAAGTGGGTGGACTTGCCCACACACTCTTATCTAGTTCCATTGCATGTCCTTCCACTTTAAATGGAAAATGCACATCCTTTAACCCCCGACTACCCTTTCAAATCATTCAACAGGCGCCACAAGCGGACGATCGCATTACTTGAGAACGACACCATCTGAGGGAAGGTAATTTTTGGATACCCCTTCACCTGTGCCAGATATATATGTACGGTGGGCAAAACAGCGAGTGAAATTCAAAGTGGTTAAACTCAAGGATGACGTAATATTTGAAGTGCTGGTGTTTCGGGTATTATATTCTGTCCCGTGTGCTTCAGTGTTGTCTTCATTAGCCAACCAATCATCAGACAAGAGCTAAAAGGCGAACTCCCTCGTCAGACTGCCTCGATGTGTCTATCAGTTTATATACTACTATGGGGACAACTACACTTATCCGATAACGGGGCAATTGTCAAGGCTCACGTCTGAGCATATACTTTTCGTATTGCGCAGGGAACAATGACGCGACGTAAATAGCTCTGTTTTAACCCATATCGCTGACACCGAACATATTTGACGTTCTAACTTAAGATACAGAAGTTACCAAGACCTATTCTACTTCCTGTCGCAGAAGCAATTGGTATTTGCATTTTTAGACCCAAACTTTGTATATAAAAACGCTTTGTACCCGTATTATGCTTCGTTTGATCAGATCATCACTTATCGGCATCATTTGGCACATCAAATTCACACCAACTTCGACTGTTCTGAACCTCAGCACTGATAAATGATTTTGACCAACCTAACATTTACTCGCTATTTGAATAGTATTGCTCGTTGCATATGTATGTTTGAGCCAGACGAAAAGATATTTTAAAAAAAGTTATCCTCGATGAGATGGTGTTCTTGAGTGACAATGGGAATAATTCGGACGATTACATTAAAAAGATTCAAAATTGTCAGCACTTGGAAGGGCTGAAAAAATTAGCTGGGCCCTTGCATCCGCTTACACAAGGTCATTTAGCAAACCATCATAGAGGAACTGTACTCTAGTAACGAAGTTGACTATCACAAGATTAATGGGATAGCGATCCTACTTGGTGTGAAGAGCGTTCGAGGTAGTTTCTCAATGTACTTTTATTCTGCTCTCTGGAGGAGCACACAGTTCTCTCATAATGCTGATGTTACTTAATTGACACCCGACGCTGAGACAAACACCTCCACAGCACACTTCAAACAACTGGATCCAAAGCGCTTTCATACTCATAAATACTAGTCATCGCCTGTTAGGAAATGGGTGGAATCTCAAGCGGCTCTCTATGAAAAAGTTGCCAACACATCCGTGACCAGGACAACACCCTGTCTACTTTTATCTGAGTGTTGACGCACAGTGAGATCCATAAAAAACGCGGTCATGCGGTACCTCCAGTTTCTCACATACGGCATGCCAGGCATGTAAGGGCAGGTGTGGGGATCTCAATCCCGTTTTTGAAGCGAGAACTTAGAGAGAAGTCTTGGATCAGAGCTTCGTTTTAGTCGGACAACTTCACCTCTTCTGTGGTTAGCTGTGGCTGGTATGGAGTGGAATTAAGGCACGTGGACACAAGCCAGAAATCCGGTTCTGACTAAGTGAGCTGTTCTTCGAAATGTTCTTCCCATCTGTCAGACGGCGATAACTTGAGTTCGGATGCTGCTATTTCGCATATAAACTCAGTTATCCTGGTTTCGATCGGAGAGTTCACGAACACAAAAGAACGGAATAGGTCATATAAAAACAAACGTACTCTCTTCCATCCTCGTTTATCCTGAGGATCACGATGCCTTCGCAGGCTGTTTTCCAGTTCGCGCTCCAACCCTTCTAGTTTGAGTCAGCTGGACTGGACCATCGCTCATCTAGCGGAGACATTGACCGGAGAGAAATCCATTCTTTTCGGAGGAGGGGCTTCCTATCATTTACCTGTCAGTGGGCACCAAACATTGCTGAAATTTTCCATTATTCGTCGATGTATGACTGTTGCCCTTGTGAAGAGGTGTGTGTGTGATAAATTACAAAGTGATAAAAAACAGACCTCTGTGCATAAAATTATGATCTTGAGTTTTCAGCAACCTTGTGTGTAGTTTCCTTCATGAAAGTAATTGATTTTGTTTTTCTATCTCCTGACGTTATCCAGTTTGATCGCATTTCACACAATATTCTATCATCAGCTTTCAAAACGAAGCTGGTACATCCATGAAGTAATGTAATAAATTACTGATCCAATGTCATCATCATCAAAGACATCACATCGGTGTTCAACACTCATGCTTCCCTGCCGTACGGCCATGATTCATTTGAAAGCCTCATTCCAAACAAAAGAATAAAAGCAGGTGGGAAAGGGACTTCGTGCTAGTCTACCACAATCATTCCGATATGCTTGCACCTCCACTCTGAATAGAAACTGATGACTGCAACGCCATTAATGTCGATCAGCCGCCATACCTTGCAATGTCTCTAGTCACAAACAGGGAAATCACGCGGCCCTCATCCTGGGAGGCGAGTCGCACCGAAAATACCTAGACTTTTTGTAGTCGCTTTCCTATCCCTCTGCCAGGCCAAGGGTTGACAACCTCAATGCATCCGCCACTCTTTCTGGCAATCGATGTCTCGACATGCGCAATACAGGGCCAAACCACAGCAGCCTTTGGCGCTGCACATATTGCTTCATCGAAACCGCTGTTGCACTCGTTACCCAATTGCCTTAATGCGGATGCACTGGCACCAGATCCCAAGAGCTGCGGTTCTGAGACAACGATTGCCAGTTGTAGTTCTGTTTTTTGTAAGCAATTGTCTGAACACAGTGTCTGTATCCGATCAGTTGCGGCTTGACGATCGCAGCTTCGATGACACCTCGCTCTTCAGGTTCACAGTATATGTACTTGTCTGAATGCCTTGACTTTTGTGGATATAAAGGATCAAATCGAGATTTTCATTTACAGACAAAGTGCAGTCGAAAAAATCTGTGTCCGTGTTGACTCCTGTTTTCAAAGTTGAACTGTATTTTAGTGAATCGCTATTTGAAAAGTTCAGAATGGCTTTTATTAGGGCAAACGTAGCGGCTGTAGATGTGCTCTCCACGTATGTAGCCGAATAGATGGACGGTCTGCAAAGGTATGGAGTGCATCGGTTAAAATAACAACGTAGCAACTGAGAGCGATGCCGTGAGAACGACAGCAATACGTTTATTTGTTTATCTAATTCACCCCACAAGGTAAGACATTTGGTTCCGTCTTATTCACCTAGATTTACGTATGAGTATAGTCCGTTCAGGTCAGTCCACACTATGATCATTACGAGTAGTTTGGTGTATGACATACCGATTGCAACGTTGGCATCCAAATGCCTGACGTAGTGGGTATATTCAGGACGTTCTTTCGGCGTTTGTGGACATGAGCTCGAGCCATTCAAACGGGGGCACACCTCTTCAGGAACGGGTCCCCCCCTTTCAACAATGAAAACGCTGACTTTAGGCGGGACTTGACGCATGATCACACTCCCTGTTCTAGATTTTCTCACTGGTTTGAGCTAGCATATCATTCACACAACTAGGCAGGAAGGGAGGAAAGTTTTGCCGAAAACTTTCGGACAGTTCGCTGTTGACTCGTGCAGGACTAGAGGTGTAAGAATAGAGAGCACGAAGTATACTTACAAATATGTAGGGCATACCTCGTCGGCTAAGCACAGGGACAGACATCTACGGCATCAAAGGCTCCATTAAGGTCGAGGAGCGATGAGTGGAGTGCAGTGTATGGCACTGCCGAAACATCTGGAATAACGTGAGGATATGGTCAATGCACCCATCACCCCGGCAAAACCGCACTTGCTGCTTTCGGCTCTGCGTCGCAGGTGCCGGTCTTGGGCGTCGCATTATTACAGAGGCCATTAACCGCTTTATAGCAGAATTCCAGCTGATAGCCCTGTGGTATGCTGACTGATCGGTCCCATTTGTCTAGATCGCGTTCTTGCTCCAAAATAAGTAGGTCTAGTTAAAGCAAGATAAAAAGACAAACCACCGTCTTTAAGCAGCGCCGATGGTAGTACATCTGGTTAGGCATCTTGATGAAGTTTCAAGGCAGAGGGGCACATTAGTATTCCATCAACTGAGGAAGAATCTAAAATCACAAACCACCGTTCAAAATGAGCAGGTCGAATGAAAGATATGGATACGAGGGCAGAGGGCCAACTAAAATGTTGTTGAAAATACTCTGTCCAGCCACCTAGACTTTCACTAATTTTTATTTCATATCTTATTTATTTGTTATTACATTATATATTGGGTTTTCAAGATTCTTTGATTAGCTCACTAACGGACAACGTCCTGAGTCCTCTTTTGCAGAGAACATGGGACGGCTTCCGCGCACTGAAGCTTCGTTTGTGTGGATCGTCCGGCTGACCCTTTACTACGCATGTGAGACCCTCAGAAAAATTCTGCACAAGGCTGCGGACCCAGACCAATTCTTTTCCAACTTACGCAAAGGTGGGATACCCCTGCAACTGCATGGGATGACGTTACGTTAGGGAAATCTGGAAGACTAAGGGAGCTACATCCAACTGGGATTCCGCTACTGTAATCCGCATTCATGAGAAAGGTCTAAGTGATGAATATCACAACTACCTGAATAAAATTTCGTCAAAGTTGATCCCAAATTGCTTGCACACGTTATTCTTCGACGATTGGCATGCACTACACAGCCGCGAGGGGCAGGACGGATTCGTGCAGGCGGAGCTCGAGATAATTCAGTGTTTAAGGCGCGAGCTTATCGTCCGGAATGTCCGTAGTTCAACCCCAATCTCAGAATCTCGACTGCTCCTGTGTAAGCTTGGGCAACCTAGTAGTATCTCGGTCTGCGTGCGTTTTGGGTTTACACGTATGTGGAAGTATGATTCTACGTTGAAATATCTCCATACCTCGACATTTCAAACGGATTCAGAGGACGCAAATCATTCTTACTCCTATTCAACTTTCCTGTGGATAACAACCTCAAGGACGCAACGAACACTGAAGCCAGTGCCTGTGTGGAACTACGCCCAGAGGAACCGCTCAGACCTTAAATATGAGGACGGGGTAGTTATCACTCGTGATCGTGAGCTCGGAGCACAGGATACCTCAAATAAGATCATCACATAGCACTCTACAGATCACTTCTGATCGGCGGTTTGAACTTAATCTAGGCCATAAAAATGTAGCACAATGTTAACCAGATAAACTCATTTGCAAATTAAGCTGGTAGCGACGGAAAATTTGAATGAATACCAGCTTAATCTCTCGTTTACGAAATTCGGAGTCTTCGGGAGCCTTATAAGTGGTGTGTTCTAACAAACAAAGCACCACCTACGCCGGCTCACATTGTTGATGGTGACTTTCTTGAGGTCGTGGTGAAACGTGTGTATCTGAGAAGTTCCTTCAGTACAAGCAATCTGAAGAGTGAAATTTCTGGTCGAATCGTCGAGGCTCGCCCAAACTTCACCGACTTGCGTCATACGTGGCGACGACAAGACATGAGTCTCCTTGAGAAGCACAGAACAGAAGCGTATGAAGCGTGTGGCGCCCTAGTTCCCACTTTCTTTAATAGAATATTTCTATCTTGTAACCATTGTTGTTATTATTGTGGCACACAAGCTTCCGTATTTATATTGAACTTTCGTGGGATGTACACATAGGGGATAGTTGCCCAGAAAGCCCCTTCCAAGAAACCACCCACCCAACTAAGCTTCATTTCAGCCAGCGAAATTCGGCTTGAAATTGATACCTACTGAGACCACCACCCCAAATTCTCAAAAAAGATCACTCTGGGCGTCTCTGAGCAGCAAGTACCTTACAGAAGATATGGACGTAAATTGCTACACACTCATACCAAAAAGAGACCTGTCCAAATGGAAATCATCCCCCTGGATAGAAAGTAACGTCAATTCTCCGAAAAACGACCTCCAGAATTTCATCACTTCATTTCGAAATATATCACACGAAGTGATTGATACCTTCAAATGTTCCACAAACTACTGAGGAGGTAGTTCTGCTTTGCAGCTGGCATCCATTTTAATGGCTATGAAATAAAGATTAGGAAAATTAAACAATTTCAAATGCCATGGAACCCAAAGGAAACCGTCCGGAGCTCAACAAGAATCGGGTTTACTGTTGAACGGAGGCACCTACGAACGTCTCGAAGCGACTTGACCTTATCGTGATGCGACGGTTTGCGCAAGTCAACAACCCACTTGGATATACCGGAGGATATCCATGTAATGAGTCTCTCCTAAAAGATTGGCTAGTGGAGGGGTTTGACAAACAGTCTCCTGACCCTCCAGGTTGGAGGTTGGAACAAGTGTAACAACCCGTTCCCTGAAATTTAAACTGCCAACAACCGCTGCTTTGCGGTTAGGTTATTGATCCTAAGGCTTTAGCTAATTCACTAATTGTCCTCCTGTCTAGATTTGGGCGCCCTAGCAGTACCTCAGCTAATATACAAAAATGGATTGCACAGACAAACGCACCTTCATGCCCAATAGGCTGTCGCGTGGTGACATCAGCCGGGTCGCCTTATTCGTTGCACACAGCAAGACGGATCAGTGAAAACAAGTGAATGCTGACGTCTCATATTTTCCCTAATTATCCTCTCTTGCCTTCTGCTCCCCATTTGATGGTCACTCTTCCGTATAGCCCAAGCTTTATTCTCGCCAGTCAAACAATCGCAGATAACCAAATGCAAGTCGCCAACCACACCTGCCTCTCCGCTTTCATTAACCAGACCCTATTCCTTTAATGTTCGAACCCTCAAGTAAGCTGGATAACAAGCTGCTCTCCTGTGCACTCGTTATGTGTCATCGATAGGAGTATGATGCATTCCTGAAACCAGAGTAGAAAATCCAATCACAGTAACTGAACTCACGTCTTCGCTGCCTGGACTCTATCAGCTGCGAACTTCATTTGATCCTTCATCTGCCGCGACTGGTCGTGCCTATTGGTATAGCTCTCATCTTCCGACCCGATGCTTCCTTGCTTGACTGAATGGCTGCAAACAGTCGCCTCTGTGCTGTTCACCTGCCTTTTACTTAAGGAATTACACCGGTCAGAATACTAGCCGCTCTTTGTTTGTGGTTTGTCTATGAACCAAATAATTTCCGCTCTGATGCTATGAAAGATACTTTTTGTCTTATCTTATCCACTACTAAAAGTTAAGATATGGTCCTAATCAAGGATTTCAATGTGCAGGCAGGTTGCGAGACGATATTTGGTGGCAAGTTAAATTAAGACCCAAGAAGTAGTGTTAATGGTGAGCCTTTTACAACCCCGTGCTGACCACCAATGTTTCGCCAGTAGTCCCGGGTTTAGGTGCGGTGAACGACGCTGTGACACCTGGCGTCCCTCTGAGCAATCGTGTAGCCAAATCGATCACGTAGCCACCGGTGCCGAGGCACAATACTCAAATGCCGATCATTCTGGAATAAATGCGCTGATGCTCTCATCCCATGTGGATTTTCAATGAATTTCAAGAGTAAAAATAAGTTAGCCTACCTAAGTTAGCACTCAAAAAGCCTTCTGAGTCAAGTATTAAGCGGAAATACGAAAGCCTAATATTTGATGCTTTGAAGACGATCACTGCAGAAGCCATTAATCGTAACTGAAAGGGAATAACAACCGTCATTTGGAATGTGGTGTTTCCGAGGGTGCATATTCTAAACGTTGGATCTAAGAACGAGAGCTGTCACTCCTGGATAAGAGACGATGTATATCTTCGGAGCGAGATGACTCAGTGGTGAGAGCACGAATTTACTGACCGGAAGATCCCTGGTTCGAATCCCACCTCTGCATCTCGACTTCCCCTGTCTAGGCCTGGGCAACCTGGCAGCATCCCAGCCCTCGCGCTTCCTTCGGGTGGCATGGCAGCTAGGCACCGAAAGGGTGCTACAGCTGAACGATTTTTTTCGAGAATGTAACATTATTCAGCCACACGACCCGCACGCAAAAGAAACTTCTGGGAATCGTAGATGTCATTCTCTTTACACATACTTTGCTGACGAGGTATGTTCCTGATGTTTGTTCATGCTCTCTATTCTCACACTTCTGGTCCTGCACGAGTCAACAACGAACTGTCCCAAAGTTTTCTGCAAGTCTGTCCTCTCTTCCTGCTAAGGTTTATCAATGATATTAACACGGAATGCACAGTTCAGGGGGTCGAGGTTCTCGGTTTCCAAATCACTTCTAGAGGAAGATCAATAGGCTTGGATTATTCCGAGGACATTGTCCTGTTACTTAACGACCATCAGTCCGCACATTATACACTAGATCCCATTTCGCAATTGGGTTCTCAATCGTCATCAGAGACAGCAACATCAGTGTTGACACTGATGCAGTACAACCGTAGAGTTCAGCTACTTACAGTTAAAGCCCGAGAGTGGAAAGGAGTGGGTGAAAGAGGGGACCTGGTGCTGACCTATCGCAAGCATTCTGAGGTGGCTACACCTCCAAATGTTCAATCAAGCGATCTGGGAAGAAACTGAAAGGATGAATACCATTGACAGCGATCAGCTGCCATTTCTTGCAGCGTCTCCAGCCAAGCGCAGGAGGGGTCACGGGAACCCGACCCTGGAAGGCGAATCATACTAACAACACCTAAACTCTTCGTAATCTCTTTCAGACGCTTCTGCCAAGCCATACGCTGCCCACCTCGCGGTTTGCGCCATTCTGAAGGAGGCACGGAGAACAACACTCGTCTCCGTAGACGGTGCTTCGGCATGCGCGGAACCTGACCAAGCCATCGTATTTGATGGTACTGAATGTTTTCCGCGACTGAAGTACCTGCTGCACAACCAAATACCCGTTTTCTAATCACCTCGTTACTAATCCGTTGACGCCATCCAAAACCAGCAACGCTTCTGAGCCACCGGTGGTCAAAAACCTGAAGACGCCCCACATCAACTGTCCGCAGGGGCCACGTCTCGCACCCATACAACAACACAGCCTTACTGTAGCCTGGTAAATGCGACCCTTAAGACCCAGTGATATGTCTTAATAACGCCACAAGAGACGCAAATTAGCAAACGTGATTATGGCCTTTCAGATTCATGCACTGATTTCATTAGGTACACTTCCGTCAAAGCTAATACAACTAGCGAGATATGTAAAATTCTCCACAACCTCCAATGATTCTCCTTGAATTGTAAGGAGTATGTTCAGAAACTGTACGTTCTGAAGCATAACTTTGCACGTGAAGGTGCAAGGCGCATCCCGGAAGCTGGTATGATGGTGGTCAGTTTATCTCAACAGAGATTTTGCTGCGCCTTCGTTTTCAAAGACGAGGGCGATATCGTCTGCTTACTCCAGATCGACGATTCTCTCACCAGCAGTTATTTGAACACTGAGGGTTTGAAGACGTTCCAGCGTTCGTCTCATTATTTCATTGACATCGAAGTAGAATATAAACGGAGAGTGAATATTCACTTTTTGTACGGAAGCTTTTGAAGAGCTAACCATACATTCTTACACGCCCTGAAGTGTGTCAATATGGGGACCGCGTTATATTCAGAAACCTCTGGGGTATACCCTATTGAGCAAGTGCTGTTAACAGCACTGACCGATCGACAGAATCGAACGCAGCCTTGAAGTCAAGGAATATCAAGATCGTAAATCGTCTGTACATATGGCTTTGCTCTAACACCTGACGGTGTGAAAATGTGGTCGATGCAGCCTCTACCCGGTCGAGAGATGGCTCAAGTGGTTAGAGTGCGAATCTATTGACTGGAAGGTCAGTGGTTTGAACCCGACCTCTGCATCTCGACTTCCCCTGTCTAGGCCTAGGCAACCTGGCATTATCCCAGCCCTCGTGCTTCCTTCGGGTGGCATGGCAGCTAGGCACCGAAAGGGTGCTACAGCTGAACGATTCTATCCGGTCAAAATCCCGCTTGATTCTCGAGTCAAGGATCCACGTGCCACAGTATAAGGTCGAAGACTCGGTGACGGTCCAAACGTTCTTTTCTGGATATCAAAGAGCCATTCTAGTCCCTGACAGCTTCACAAACAAGAGGCTTCCAAGGACCAGTCGAACGAATCAAGTGGAACAGCTTACGGACGTTTCCAGCATCTTCTGCTTCTTCAATTTCTTCGGCCTTTTGAGTCCACCAAGCTTCGCTGTCTGCAGAACACTCAGTTTTATCTGAAGTCGGATTGAGTTGTGGTTGCGGTCAGGAGTAATCCGTCGTCGGGCCTCCAGTAAAGATATAGTACTATCTGAGATCTGTTTGGATTAGGTTGGCTGGGTTGTAAGGCAGTCGGAAGTTCAAGATGAGTCGCATTGTGGATAGTTGTTCCCAGTGGCCGTTTCTATGACACTGAACCGTCCGCCAGGCGTTCGAGGAGCCAGTTCTGAAATTTTCCTTTGATTTATGGGTCCACTCATCATCATCATCATCGACAGCATGACAAGTGCTTAACTCTGATGGGTTCACTGGCTTCTCAATGGATAAGCGAGGTGTGAGCGTTTTGCGTAGATCTGTAAAGTGCAATGAAAAGCGGTAGCACATGGTCGGAGTCCACGCTGGTGTTGCATAAGGATCGGCAAGTAGTGATCGACCCTTGCTACCGATAACTGGCGGCGTTGTGGTCTATTTGGATTCAGGGCTAGTTCGTTGGTGGGCACCACAATGTCAGGCGATTTCCTGGGTCCCGGAAATTGGTTCTGCGAAGGAACAGTCTGTGATCGGCACACATCTGAAGCAGGCGATCTCCGTTGTCCGTGCGTCTAGTGTCCAATCCAAGACGATCACCCAATCGGGCCTCAGCTGCGCTTAGTCTACCTAACAGCAAAGACAACTATATCTCAGCCTTTAGTTCGTTGTAAAAGAGTACCTAGACCATCATAGAAAACTCGGGGTCTGAAAACAGACTTCGAAGTATTTAGAGTTGCTAGGAAGAGACTGGACTAACCGTGGTGTGACAGTTTGTGTACCTCTGCGACCCACTGAGCTAGACTGGGAGGGAATCCACGCGACACTCGCAGTCTCTCATCCAAGTTTGGTCAATGGTTCGATGCCGAACGAAAACAACCTCCTGGTCATCCAGTTTGGCGGTTGGAACATGTGTGGCGACTTATTCCGTAAAAACGGTAATGCACTTCCATTTCCAACCAAACACCGCTGCCTTGCGGTCAGGCTTTTGGACCGAACGCTTTGGTTGAGAACCCTAATCGTCCTTGTGTCTAGCTGTGAGCGCCCTGGCAGTATCCCAACCCACATAGAGTCACGAATTTTATACACACAAATAAAATCATGGCACATCGGCCGTCGCGTGGTGCCATCAGCCCGGTCGTCTTACTTACTGCATACCGCAGGGCGGGGGAGCGAAAAAAGGCTATCGCTGACGCCTCCCTTCTTACTCCTTCACATACTTTTTCTTCACCCTCTCACCACCCTATTATTAACTCCCTCCTTGTAGGGACGAGATGGCTCAGTGGTTAGAGCACGAATTTACTAACCGGAAGGTCCGTGGTTCGAAGCCGACCTCTGCATCTCGACTTTCCCTGTATAGGCTTGGGCAACCTGGCAGTATCCCAGCCCTCGTGCTTCCTTATGGTGGCATGGCAGCTGGGCGCCGAAGGGGTGCTACAGTTGAACGTTTATTTTTCTTGTAGGCCTGTTATTTAGGACTGATGACTCCGTTCGTCCTGAACCAGTTTTACAAACATCGTCTGCGCGTCATTCAGCGCCGACATCCTCAGGCATCTAGAAATCTATCTTCAGGCCTCGACGTCCAGTCTGTCTGATGCTTTCAATGTCCGCACTCTGAAGCAAGCAGGAGAATAAGCTGCTCTTGCTCTCACACTGGACTCGCTTGGCATTGATGTGTACTGTGCATCAGAAACAAGAATTCAAGATAAAAACACAGTGGTAAAGCTGACCACCCCATCAGTCTCCACTCGTTTCCGGCTGCGCACTTCTGGTGATCCAGAGGCTACTGTGGCAGGATGCATAGGGGTTGGTATTGTCCTAAGTCACCGGGCGGAATTATCCTTGCTTTACTGGATACCTGTTGATAGCCGTCCGTGTGCAGTTCGTCTGGCAACGTCTGTGAAGGAGTCTCAAAAGCGGAAAGTTGACCGATGTCTGCTTACCCCCAACTGACTGTAGCTCTGACACCATCAAAGACAGGTTTTATGGTGTCCTGAATGCCCTGTGGCGGCGAGTTGTAGTTGCCGGAGATCTGAATGCTTAAGTAGAGAGGCTTAGCGCATCTGAGACTCAATTAGGTGGTCGACAAGGATTGGACTCGGTATGTACGGACAATGGTGAACGATTGCTTCAGCTGTGTGCTGACCGCAGGCTGTTTTTATGCAGTACTAACTTCCGAAATAACCGAAGTAGTCTGGCAACATGTCCCCTAACGGCGTGCCGGCTACGAACTCAAATTGATCACATTACCATAAGTTACCGGTGGCGTGGATCAATAGCTGACTTCGGCTCGTTTTTGGAACACATTTGTAGATTCCAACCACGTGCTCGTCCGGAGTCGCTTCCCCCTTCGTTTTCCAGGGCCACGTAAGGTAATGGCAAATCGCTTGGCGACTGAGAGACCGGCAGATCTGGATGTTAGGCGAAATTTATCAGAATCGCCTTCTAGAGTCTCTTCCAACCGCTCCACCATCAGATGTGAATTCATACTGGGACGAGTGCCACCTCTTTGTACGGTGCTTGGAGTTGTGCCTGTGGTTTGGCGCTGCATATGTTCTCTCAAGCGCCACCGAGCTCCTGATCCGGATGACCTCCCACCCGCATTGTTCAAAAGTGAGAGTAAAGTCCTCAGTCGTCGCTTATCTGATCTATTTGCTTGCATTTGGGAAAAGGTGAATGTCCCAGACAACTGGGGAGAATCGGTAATGACGCTCGTAATGAGTGTGGTAACCGCGATAGATGAATTACTCACCCTTCACAGGTTACGCTGGTTAGGACATGCACTCCGCATGCCAGATGATCGCTTGCCTCACAGAGCTCTTTTCGCCCAGCCTTGTGTTGAGTGGAAACGACCGAGAAGTGGACAGTGAGTGACCTGGCAACGAAGTATGAGAACACTAACCAGTAAACTTAGTTGGGTCGACAACTGCCGCCTCCCTGGATGGAGACCCCCAATGGGGACTCACCAATGGTTAGTGACACTGGCAGAAATGGCCTAATTGCGCGGTCAATGGCGCTCATGCATCAAAACTATCGCCTTCAATGTGCAGCTACCCAGTTCCCGAACTGACCAGATATGACATCGCCTCCAAGGCTTGGCTGAATGTCCCACACTCTGCCACTTCCCGGTGATCGAAACTGTAGCAGCTGAAACCAGTGTGCCTATGGCACACTGTTTATAGCTGATAGATTGATTGTGTGCCCCAGAAGAAGCAGTCTTGAGTTGTGGCTCTCTATTGGCGGGTGATGGCTACGTAACCCAGTTAAGTTGACAGTTGAACCGTGCTTGGTGGCCACCAGGTTACATGGTGCGGGTGATTACGCTCAAAATTCGTGCCGGTCAGAAACACTTGATATCTTTCAGCTGTAGCACCTTTTCGGAACCACCCGAAGGAAACAGGAGAGCTGGGATACTGCCAGGTTGTCTAGGCCAAGACAGGTGGAAGTCAAGATGCAGAGGTCGGGTTTAAACCAGGGACCCTCCAGTCAGTAAATTTGTGCTCTAACCACTGAACCATCTCGCCCCCGAAACAGTTGATGGTCAAGGCACAACTGCATGAGTCGCTCTCCGGCGAGCATCGATTCCAAACCGACCGCCTGATTGTAATTCCCAGCTGAGACGACAGAATTAGGCATTCCTACCGTCCGCAATAATGACAGTCAGTGCTTCCTGCCTGATGAACCAGTGGACCAATCTCGACAGAATATATCCTTCTCAGAACTGCATTCCGTTGGAGATCAGGAAAGCTCAGTGGTTCGAACCCAACTCGTCAGCTCTACCGCTTCTGCCTAGGTTTGGACAACCTGGTAGTTTCTCAGCCCTCATGTTGCATGATAGGGTCTGAGTGCAACTCCCACGTCATATAACCCACGAGTCATCGCTTCTGGATCACCGGACATATTAAGAGTTAGACGTGAAGGAGCTGAGTTTGTCTAAACGCTTAAAATGTATGATCACGCTTGTCTTGTACGTGTTTCAGAGCGGGCATTGCCTCTGTCAATTTGACATCGGATAGACATCGAAAACTCCTACATAGAAAGTATCTCGCGGGTTTATCAAACTTTCTTTGCTTACTGTTAACTGGTAGTCTGGTGGATGAGGCATTGGCCAGATAACTAATGATCAAATGATCCAGCGGCGTTTGCTTGCGTGGTGGCAAGCGATTGGACATCGGTGGCGGTGTGAAAAACCGTTTGCAATTTGATGGAGAAAAGTGCCAAGTGTTGCCTTTCCGCTGTTCCATCCACCAAAAACACATTATGGCCCCAATAGCCTACGCAGTCTCAGGGGAGAAATGAACTAGAAGTCACCATCCAATCTGATCTTCGCTGCTATAATCAGAGACATGAGTGTCGACACCGATGTGTCACTGCCGTCCAACCATAAAGTTTACTTAATTAACGAAATACTCATTTGCATACCAATTTACTTGACGGGAGACGCACCTGGAACCCAGCTGAATCTCTCGTTTATGATGTTTTTAAGCAACTGAATGTGCTGCACCAGGCCGCCTCGTGTTTCAGTTGGCACATTATTCGTGATACATGTATAGACGTAATACACTACTGATAAGGTTGTTGAAAACTCTTCGACAGCCCACGACCGGTTTCGCCCTTCTTGGGGCTCAGCAATTAGGCGCAGTCCCCGAATGTCCGTCAACCTTACATTCCCAAATTGTACGAAGCGAGCGAAACACACTCAGTTGCAAATCAATTTAGTTTTAACGGGAGCCAGGAACCCATTATAAACGAGATCCAGCCGGGTTCCGGGTGGTTCTCCCGTCAAAACAAAGTGGTATGCAAATGAGTGTATTTCGCCCATTTCGTGCAATTTGGGTTCAAGCAGAACATAAAGTTGACGGAAACTAGGGGACTGCGCCTACCTGATGAGCCATGAGAAAGAGCGAAACCAGTCGTGGCCTGTCGAAGAGTTTTCAGCAACCTTATGAGTAGTGCATTACGTCTTTACTCAATTAAATTAATGAACCCATGTTGATGACTCTGATGATGATGGGTGATGAATCCCAGGTTATTTGTCCTCCGAGATTGCATAGGTTACGGGGACATAAGTACTCAATTGTTCTTAAAGTGAAAATGGGAAGAGTGAATGAGAACGGGGCTTGCTGCAGGACTACTTTAGGCATTCTGAGGAGCCTGTACGTCTAATTGCTCAGTCTGGAAAGAAACTGACAGCACAAACGCCACTGGCACTGTTTATTCGCCATTTTTACAATATCCCCAACCAAGCGAAGGGATTGATGGGGCCCTTATCCTGGAAGGTAGACCGCAACACCCTTCTGCCAAGTTATACGCCTACGTCAAAGTTTGCGCCGTTCCGAAGGTAGCACAGAAAACAATACTCCTCCAGGTAGACGATGATCTGCATGCGTAGCACACGGCCGGGCCACCGCAGTGGATGGTGACGACCGTAACTCCACGCACTGCCGGGAATCTCTATCCCGTGGGACAGGAAGAGGAGTAATATACCCACATTTGTCAATTGAACCCAATGGATTCCAGATATCAAGCACTTAATGGGCATGTTACACCGAAACACTCCGTCTTAAAAACCTACGCGAATTTCCTGTTTTCACAAGGGGTGAAGTACCATTGGAAACAACCAGGCCCCATAATTTCACACACCGTAATAACGAATAGATATCCTGTGTTATCCTATCAGCTGAACGTCCATTTATCTACAGGACTCTGAATGTACGCATTTTCTTGTTACCCACATAAGTCATGAGGTGCATATCATCATTACGCACTAAATAATAATAATAACAATAATAAAAAATCGCGTCATGAAAACTATACAAAAATCAAATCAAATCATTCAGCTATAGCACCCGTTCAGTGCCTAGCTGCCATGCCACCTGAAGGAAGCACGAGGGCCGGGATACTGTCAGGTTGCCCAAGCCTAGACAGGGGAAGTCGAGAGGCGGAGGTTTGGTTCGAACCACGGACCTTCCGGTCAGTAAATTCGCGCTCTAACCACTGTGTCGTCTCACCCCGTTACACACGGTTCAATAGTCGGACCAAATAATTAGCAGACTAGAGTGATGCCGATAACTTCCTCCGAAACAGCATCTGATTAGCTGATTACCTATCAAGTCTCATTCAAATAACCGAAGCATAAGCTAGGACGAATTACATGCCACGGTTCTCAAGCGAGGCTATATAGTCTATTCCATTAGTAGTTAACCACACGACTGGAAGAGTATTGGTAAGCAGCTGGCTCATCAGATCACATTGGGAAAAACACCGAAGAGGATAGTAATTTGGATCTGGATATAATACAGGTTCTGAGATCCAAATTGGAGCGACGGTGACATTCAAAATTTTATCCATAACGGTATGCAGTGACCGTCCACAGTATGGGAAGTAAACCATGAGATAAATGAGCGGCCACATCCCACAAAGAAAAGTTAGGACTCCTTGAATAGTACATCACAGCTCGTCCACGCCATACTCAACCGTGGTTGATATTAATAACAAGGTCAGTAACAATGAGCGGCGTCTCGAACTTGAAGTGATAGTGCAGAAAGACAGTGTACAGTGAATGTTGGGATCACAGCCGTGGAATAATGGGATCTTGGAGCTGTCAAATGGCAAAGGAGGCATAAACAGCCCATAGAACATCTAAGGCTCCATCCCTCGCCGATTCCGCTGTAAAGTCAAGTTGAAGTACAGAGTTCACTCGTTTCCTTGCGAGATCATAATCGGAATCAGACAATGAGGCCAGGGCGTTGTCGAGAACATCCGAATGATGAGCAAGTATTATTAAAGTAAGGAGACGTTTGTCAATTTTCTGTACATCCGCACTCCACCTGTTTATTATGCCATCCTGAATTCTCTGCATCACGCGCTGCTTTGTGTGAAAATCAACAAGGGGATGTGTCATCATATCAAATACCACGAAGTTCTGTTTCTCGGTGGTACATATGCCTTTCTCCACCAGACTCTTTGCGATACGCTCCCTGACATGACGCATTTGCAGGGGTAGCTTAAATGGGTTCCAGGTTTCACCTAAAGAGAGCATGCGTGGTAAAAACTGAACCTACCACTCAGATAGTCAATCCAAGTTTTCGCGTTTTCTGGGTTATTAGTTTTGATAAGCTTTAGGGCCTCGTCGAGCAGTGCATCTCCAGTTGGCAGACCATTTTTGACAATGATAGCCCGGGAGAACAAGCCACGCCTGCGCATGCCTGCAGGTTCCAACCCAATGCGCCCACGTAGCCCTAGTTCTGCGAGGACGCATCCCCTCAATCCACAGCTAACACTATCATTCCAGAATGATAAGTGTCCCTGCACTATGTAGAATAACAGAATCAACTCACCTCGCGGTCCTTTAGGCCCAATAATAGAATCTCTTCCATTAAACTAAGTCTAACTTCTTTTGAATCGCCTTCCTCTTGGGTAGCTTCATCTGCTGTGTTGTTTTGAACAGTTGCCTCCGGCTCCGGTGGACGGACCACATTCCTCCGCAGCAAAACGCCATCAGAGGAATCGCACCCCGACAACATCCAGCCGAAATATTCGAAAGCTGTTTACCGCCACAGAGACTTTTTGCAGTTCAACGTAGGAACTGAACATGGTCAAACGAATTTCACAAAAGGTTCTGGGGTTTCTCGTTGATCCAGTAGGGCTTATGCCTCTTAGCTATCCAAGTCAAAACGTTTGGAATGGTGTGATTGACGGAGGGGGTTGTAGGTTCACGGCTGCACGAGTTTCACAGATTTCTAGGTAATCCAATAAAGCGCAGCACTGCTAGTCGAGGCCCACCTTCTCCTGAATACAGGCATAGTTCGCCGGAGAATACGGGATTTTGAGTGATGGTGTGCAACCGTGACGTTTTTTATTGGCAAAGGTATCCTATACACAAAGTTGTAAATGGACAGAAGAGGGACTTTTAAACCGTTTCTATTTTCGTTAACTATTTGTTTAGTGCTTCCATTGTTTTTCCGTTATAACATCTCTTTTTGTTCTAACTATTTCATTTTCCTCTTTTCCTCCCATTTTGTCTTTCAGCTTGTCATTGTTTCATGGAATTGCGAAAGTGGAGCGGAGACAAATGATACGTATAACCCAATGAACAGCAGCAGTGATGAGAGAAACCGATTAAGCCGATGCGCCCGTGGTCATTGCGTTTGGCAGCCTGATATTTTCTGCCGCAGCCAGTTTTATATGGGGCATACATTTGCCGAGCACTGGGGATGCTGCGATAATTGTGCATGTAGTCGATGTTTGGAGTGCTGGTGTCCTTCGCAGGAGTTACTGCGGAAGGTAAGGAGATCCCCGTCAGTATCACTTTGGCGGAAAAGAACCTTCCGGACAGCCAAAGCTACAAAACTGGCCACAAAGAACCGGAAAATCCCTCTTACACACAGTTGGCCACGCTGACCGCGGGCGACTCGGGAGTTCACACAAACACGAAAGAAAGGCGACTGCAGCCAAAAAAGCCGAATAAAATTCGCCAAATCAGAAAGCTACTGGCTGGCTTCAAGGTGCAGTCCTCTGCGAAAACGAGCCTCATGGGAGCGCCACCAAAAGAACTACTCCTCGGTACTGCTACCCAACTCTCAAGGCCTCACAGAGACACCTTTTTGATCAAACTGTCCCAAAATGTCCAGGAAACAAGACGCAAGTTTGCCCAAAACCCTTGAACAACAGCAAATCCGGTCGTCCAAAAGGAGGTATTGAAAGAGCTACAAGTAGCAGCAGTCAAAATTTCCTGCCACGGGGAAAAAACGTCGTCCCCCAAAGGTAAAAGGCCCGGACTCCCACGGGGCGAATAAAAGCCTGCAAATGAAAGGCAGCCCTCGAAGCCACCAAGACGGGAAGCCGACAAGTATGCCGCAGAGGCCCCTACGGCGCCTTCGACTCAAGCTCGAAGTACAGCTATTAAGTCTACTAACCTGTCTGGTTACACACCTCTCGAATTCTCACCTTCGGAGGCGGCAGAGACAGTGTTGAAATGCTTATCCACAAGCTGCCTGGGCCTTTTCAACAAACTTTGCGATATCAAACAGTCAGTTTACCTTGAACAGACGTCCATAATCGCACTCACATTGACCTGGCTCACAAGAGATGTCTCTGACGCGGAGGTCTCGATAGACGGCTACTCTGCTTTTCGAGCTGACTCAAAACGAGAGAGGTCTGGTGGGGTTGCTTTATACTCGCATGCGGCCCTGCCCATCACGATTGTCCTCTCTGATACCACTCCTGCACCGTTTTGTGATGCACTCTGAATTCAAATCCCGCTGCCCGGGTCCGATTCTCTCCTTGTCGGTGTGGTCTGCCGTTGCCCCTCGAGTCCTCCGGAAGATGACCAAGTCCTCATACGAACCCTTGAGCAACTCTCCTCCAGCTACCACTTCACTCATCTCTTGTTGGTAGGTGATTTCAGCGCTCCAAAGGCCTCCTGGATGCTGAGGCGCGCATTGTATAATCGGGCCTCCTAGCGTGCTTAGCCATGGCAAACGTGTTGGTCGCGACCTGGCACCTAAAAAGGACCGTACCACTGCAACAATTTCTGTGCAGATCTCGGTCGCTTGCAGCGTGGTGGTAGGTGTTCCAGGGTCCCTGGCGTGTGCCATGAAGCTGACATCTTTACTTCCCCGCGCTGAGAACTTATAGATCAGTGCTACGGATGTTTTTGCTTGCACTATCCTGGTAAGCAGAAGCCGCTGAGCGGTAGGAACACACCCGACTCGGGAAGGTTGTGCAAAAGCCTCGATTTTGTGTACAAATCCATGAATCCGTGCATCCATGCATCCGTAAACACTGAAGCTTTTTGTATGATCCACGTCAGTTTTAGTTCAGGTCAGGTGGTTCATCTTTGAACTGGTCGTACCTCACGCTCATTGCCCTCGTTTTTTCTCCGTTCCTACATCTCTGGTGGCTTTTCACGTATTAACCATGTCCGTTGTGTTGTTGTCTGCCGCGATCTGGTTGTAACGACTCGATCATGCCTCCATCAGCATGCTCTCTACATATCGAGAAATGAAACCTATTATTATTATATCGCATTACGCCCACCGGTTATGACGCTGCCCCTTTTCTACGCAGTCCCCTGTACTCACAACCCTTCAGTCATACTATTATTTTGACTGTAATATTATGATCAGGCCTGACGGTATGCCACCCACCAGTTGGGAATAAACATTATTATTAAAAGTATTATCATTATTATTAATATTATTATCATTATTATTATATCTGCGGACACTGTGACTCCACCGCTTCGTAGGTAATTAGGATACAAAGTTGTTACAGCGCAGATGTCACTGGTCGTCCTAGTCTGGTTACTAAAACGAAATCAACCCAATCCTTGGTCCAGGAAATTGCCTGGTGGGCTTAAGACGGAGGTAATGGGACAGCGATCTGCCATGACCACTCACCGGTGGCGAGTTCTCATTTGGGATTGCTGTCGCCCTCAGTTAGTTTTGATATCGGAGAGGCGAGTTGGCTTACTATTTGTAAAGCTGACCGACCATTCAGGGGTTCGCCTGATCCCCAAGGACCTCCATCCACAGTCGGTCTGACATTCCCTAAAACAATACGAAGGCTGCAAATCCACCGGAATGTGGGACTTCTGGCAGTGCCTACAAATGGATCCGTGCCTCATCTCTTCATGGTAGGTTCGCGCGTCTCACCTTCCATCAAGCCTTTACGTAATCATCGGCTGTATCGACTGTATAAAGGTGCCATCAACGTTTTGCGGTCGCCGGGCGTTTCTGCCATCGGCAATTGCTAAAAGGGTATTTTTATATTAGGGGAAACTGGGTCACAGCTAAAACTCGGCGGGCTTTGTTATCGAAAATGCTGTTTTGTAATGTACATTTGGCCTTAATTCTAATTAAAAATAAAGCCAGCTCTCCAAGGTGTGTGGTCCATGTGGTCTTTAAGGGGGCTGTAATGTCTACCTCAAGGGACATCCTGTCGTTAAATGAAACTGACGCAGCAGCCTCCTGAAAAAATTGGGTCTTGTCCTCCTATTACCATACACTCGAACGGACCCAAATACCCGCTGTACACTCACGCCAAGTTCCTGCAACTGTATTGGAAAAGTAAGCTGCCTAAAACTAGCTGGCCATTGCAGGATCCAATGCGTAGTCGACACTTTGGAAAATGTTTACGGTTCGTCTCTTTTGAATGACGGATGTATTCTAAGGGTCTTGAGTAACCGCACCTCCAACCTTACCCTTTAGAAAACACGGAATCCAGGCCCGCTGATGCAGCTGAATGGCGCAGCGTTGCAGGACAGCAGTGATCCTTTACTTGTAATACTGTTAGATAATTACTCTAAAATGACGCTGGCTCGTGGAGTCGCGCCACCTATAACCGATGTACGAACAACGCGAAAATGGAAGCCACCGGCGGCGTTTAGTGCATTCAATCAAAGTCTGCATCCGGACACAGCTTTGCGATAAAGACCGTCACGTTTGACACGGTTAACCTACAGGTTGTTTGCAATAACTCCAATTTACGCGGGCCTTAGAAAGAGCGACTTTCTTAAGTTAGTGCGCTCATGGTCAGATGCAGCCGGAAACAATCGCACAACTGTGTGAGATGCTGTGATATGCAACCTTATTGGCAAATAATTCGACTCTTATTCAGCCTGGTCCTCGCTACTGTCACCGTATTCTATCCACCCATCTTGAATATAGCACTGTATTAGAGCAATATACTGCGGGCCACACTGGTTCATTCGGATGTAGCCTTCGGAGAGTGAAGGTAAACGCAAAATTCTTCTACCCAAATGCGAATTTTCTGCTAATGTTTCATATAAGGGGTTGCAGAAATGCTTTAGTAACTGGTAAAAAAGATGTAGTGTAGACATACATGGCGTAGCCATGCATGCTATCCAACCACCTAGATAGTACTGCAACTCTGATGGGTTGCAGGTGAATGGGATCAGTAAGTGAATGGGATGTGTGCAGTACCAAGTGCACGCTGTCGTGGAGTTCTTTACAGGGTTAGATGAAGCATATATTGTTGGCTGGTGGAGAAAAATCTTTACCATACTGGATTGCTTTCTGTGGTATCACGCCGAAGGTCCAATGACGCAAACGATATGAGGTTAAGTTTAGGGCCTCCTGCGATGTGGGGCGAAAACACAGTCAATCTTAATCAACCGTTGAGTCTTGTTGTTATATAGATGCACTCAAAGATTAACTATATCCTCCTTTGTGGCCGTTCCACAAAGGATGAACTGGAGTTCTGGCGTGAGTGGTTAGACAGTGTTTGTGATTTCAAGCACGTCAACAGTAAAAAGGTGGAAATCAGCGCTTCACAAAATCAACACCTACAAAATTGATCATAATTGTTTGCAGGAACACATTTTTAAACGACGGTCATGACAAGGCAGGTAGGCCCCAGGATGCCACCATTAGGCAGATATGTTGTGCAGGTTATCGCACTCGCAAGCTCCGAGGATCTCCAAGCTTTGCGGTTGCAGCCCATTGGAGGGACGTGTTGGCTGGTACAAATTTATCGTCGCTCGCTTTTGCATGGTTTGGCCCACACCTTAAGGCTAGAGATAAATAAAAACCGTATTTGTAGCTTTCTTATTGTTCCAACGTTCAGTAAACCCAGTAGACAACCGTCACAAACCTAAGGACTGACAAAAGTAGGGTGAAAATCGACATTATATAGATAGAGTCATCTACGTGTACAAATTACCCGGAACTGGAAAGACAATGGAACGAGTAGTGAAGCCTGGAAAAAATTCCTTGAAATGAACCGAGGACTGCACAGCCCCGCGTTGACACGGAAATCACATTGGTCCTGAAGGCACCTTTTGAATGCGAACAGTAAATACATCTAACTAAACTGCCGCCCGGGCAGTCTGTTCCGATACTCACCTGCACCACCAGGAGTGGTCTGTGTTCCTGGAGCATACGTGATTAATTTAATAAGCTTAAGCATGTAACTCAGAAGTATGGGGCATAAATCACTCTCTTGTAGGCTTTATCCATTTGGATTGGGTCCTATAATTTTGTAAGGGCTTTTAACTCTCCTCTTTCGACCACCTGCGCTCCATTCACGATATGCCGACTATAATTATTGCCTCCGTTCTATATTTTTGGAGGATCCCTTTCGACTGCAGTTTATTTTTTTGAGGAGCTCAGACCCAAAGGGCGAACTAGAACATAGCTCAAAAAATCTCACGCACTGACAAGCGCCTCAGACCTTCCTATGAAGGCTAGTCGTGTAAGCATCATGTTTCGTCCAAGGGGGTCACCAGGCCGCCTGCGCACACAAAACATATAGTTTAAGGCCAGAAGTAACCAGTTAACTTAAATCGGGCACCCGTGCTATCCCGATAACTCGTGCTGAGATAGATTTACCTACCCACTAAAAACTAATGTCGGTCGTTTATGGCTTTCTATTGAGCCGCCACTTTGTGGCTCCGTGTCGAAGGTAGTGGATTTATTTTTTGAATGATGTATGACCCATCTGCATATAAGCTTTTTCTGCCGACTTCATAAAGCGCTGTTTTAAGTACTGCTAGTATGTAGAAATGCCCCATGGCCGATGTCAGGAAGTCTTCTTAAAGCGAGAGTTATTGGGCCTGCTATGGCCTAAAGTGACCTGAAAATTGCGACGCTTTATAACCTATTTTATACAAGATATCAGTCGTCGTTTAAAACACCACAACCGTGCGTCAAAGTATCTCCCGATTACATCATTACGTATCTCATTACTTCCGTGGCCACTGGCGGCATATTCTATGTAGTAGCTGGTTTTCTTGTCGGAACAGACAATCGGCTTCCGGCGAATAGGAGAATTTTTCGGAAACTAAGATGTTGCCAGTTCATGGCTGGAAATGTCATTGTTCCAAAGTTCTGGAAGTTCTTTGCATGGATGACTTGTTTCAGTGGGCTAGTTTTCAAGGTCACTAAGTGCACCGAATCGGAAAAAGTGCACAATGATATGAAACATCCCGAATTGCCGGAGAATGTGATTCGCTTAAAATGAACTGTAAGATCCGGGCGGGTAAGGATCTCACAGGATGATTGCGGCTACCAGATTATACGAAGTTTGTAGCCAGTAGACAATAGGAGCAGAGAGACGGGGTCAGCAGACGATGTATTGAGAACTGACAGGAAACGGGTCTATAAACAAACGGGTTAGAAAGCATCGTGGATCAAGCAAGCGTACAATCAATAATGGCGCAATCAGCAGGAGCAGAAAATAGTCACTGAAGCAACAGGGATTTCCAAAAGCAACAGCAAGTAAGCACCAAACGATGTACAAACATACAGATACGGGCAGTCTGTCAGTGTGAGTTGGCCGTATAGAGAGATACCGGCGCAGAAACAATCAATACATTAGGGGTGTGAGGGGCTGTCTTTGGTTGGCGGCGCGATGCGGCAGCTCGTGTCACATGTCAAACCAGATTGCGCGGTTAGGTCCGTTTAAAACAAATCTCGCAGGAAGCTATCTGGCAGATGCGGTGTACAGGTAGTACAAAAATAGGGCCTTCCTGGTGCCGAGTTGCTGTATGGGGTAATACACTTGCCTGCCATCCGAGAAGCTCTGAGTTCGATCCCGGTCGGTCCGTTTTTCTGTCAGATCGGACGCTCGAGAATAGGTAGAACTGAGACGAAGTTGGAAGCAATGACAGACAGGTAACAAGATATTGACATCAGTCACTGGAGAGTGAGTAGGAACACAACAGGGAAAAAACGAGCAGCAAGGAAACAAAACGGTGTTATAATAAACGAGCGTAAGTCACGTTACTCATGGTTAGCCAGAACACGAAGGAACTTACCGCTGTTCACCGTTGATTCACAGGGGAATCAACATGGACGGAAGTTAAGTTTGGTTCTGCAGCCTGCAGCGCAAGCACTGACACAAAATACTCGAAGGGTTCACTCCACACCCGCTTGAGTAGACGGAATCGGGATCCTGTGTCCCCCCACCGCGTAGTCGCGGTAGAAACATTCATTGACTTCTGATAAGTCGCGCGTGCGCAAAGCGTGTTTGGCGTTGCGAAAACGACTCCAGAACCACTACGAAGGTTTATGCCGCTTTAGGACTAGCATTGACAGCCATGCAAGCTTGAAGTCTCACGGCCCCTTTCTCCAGTACTTTGAGTTTTGCTCCTGGCGTACAAGCATCTGTGAATTACTGCGCAGGCACAATTTTTCGGTGGCATATAAACTCCATGATTGTTCCACTTGAAACATGATGGATCATTATCATGACACCAATGTGTGCGCTACAGTATATTTCTAACTTGCAGAAAGAGCCGAAAAACCAAAATGTGCACCTGGAGAAGTTGGTTCCGATGGACCGGCCATCGTCGCGTGGTAATTCGCGGATCTCAGATCCAGCGCTGGTGCTTGGCGGAGCTGGAATAAACCAAAGGGTCAACCTCCATTGTGGCAGCTACCGCGACAGTTTCCGAGGTAATAATGTTCCTCGTGAACCTATTTCGCCCTAACTTTGATTTGGTACGTACAGAGTAAAACCGTAATTTCCATCATGGATGCTTCACGCATTGCCCACATTATCACGGTTACCAGCACATGCATATGACATAAAGCAGAATAAACACAGTGGTTTTTCACCCTTTGGTTACTACATAGGGGGGAGTGTGAGTTAATTTTGTCAACGTGTTCGCCTGCAAGTTGCCAAAGGGTAGACCAAACAGCTTGGCAAAATTCTCATGCCCGCAATTAAGCGGTTTAAATGTTGTGATTAGTGAAGTCCTATGCACCAGTGTGTACGTCGGGTGCAGTTGGTGCTCAGACGAGTCTCAGAAATTGGTAGTGATAGCAACAGCTAATGGATGAAAAAAGTCCTGCGGTTTAAGGAAAAGCATGGAAAGCAATACAAAATACAACATAATTCTCAAAAGGCCATTAATGGACCAAACCTTATCCAGCGAGCCGCAGACGGGATAACGCTTTTTGTCATTGCCACCATCAGCCAATTTTTTTCGGACCCAGGACAAATTGATCCTATAGCAAACAAACTAAAAAAACCAACAGTGGGTTTCATTTAAAGTGTATACTTATATTCAAACGAACACGAGGTAATGATCACGAACTTGGATTGCACAGTCAGCGTGGGGTCCGGTGAGGTGACCGAACATTTATGGCCTCACATATGGGCCAGTGTTCACGGGTGAACACTGGCCCTGCCACATTGAGAATTTTGAAGATACACTCATTTCGCGAGTCCGTCAGGAGCCAGCAGACCAAACTACGAGCAAGTGTCCTCATTCTCTTTCCCGTTCCAATTTCTCTTCGTGGAATTGCTTGAGTACGACTCGCTGCAGCTATTTTAATGTGACGACGCATCTTTGAAAGCAAAACGTTTCTGTAAACCAGCGATGGAGTTTCAAGTTGGTGTACGGTTATTTGCTGTAGTGATACTTGATGACGTGCTGCAGCACCTGATGGCTGTCGGTAGCCTGGCGTTTCGCGGTCGACGTTGACCGCCGCCGGGATAGCACAAGATGCCTTTGGCACCAAGCGGTTTACATCTAGCTCCGAGGCTATTATTCTCTGGTTTCAGCATCCTTAGCTCAGTACGACTCAGCTGCTATGTCTCTTGCGGTAACGGCCTTCTTGGATTTCCCAGCTTTCACAGTCAATTCCGGTTGCCTCCCATAATATACGTTCCCGGCGATCCTGCTCTTGAAAGGTCTGCATGCTTTGAATGTTTATTGCATTTTTCTGACATGTAAAATGAAACACTTACTTAGTCAAGCAATTTCGTTTGAAGAGGTAATTCTTTACACACATTCTCTAGTCCTCCAACCGCCTTCATTGTCATTGTGGCTGTTTTCCCAGTAGATTTAAGCTACATCGCATAATTTCGCTAAGATACAGGAACCGCTTGAAAGTGATGAAACTGTCTGCTTCAGCCTGCCAGGAGTTGTCACGACGGTAAGCAAGCTGATGACCAAACCCACACAGAACCACGATTAGGGCACATTCGGACACCCAGGGAAGAACTGTTGTCTTTATTTGAGGATCTCCAGCGGTAACTTACAGCGGAAAAAATCCAGGCGGGCCCATCAGGAGTTTGAGGTTTATAGCTAAACTGAAGTGAGCCCAACTTTCGTACTTCATGGAAACGGTTGATGCTGAGCACACAGATGAAGAGTTTTCCATCCCATGGAGCATCAACACCAAATCGTTCGTCATGTGTATCTGTGCCTTTCCTGGCGTGGTGGTCCAACTTGGGTGCTTTTATCGCCCACCAGATTTCAACATCCATTATTCTTGTTGACCGACACCGTCCCGACAGTCTTCGGTAAAATCGTTTTTTTAAGATTCGGAACTGCACTCTGTCGGAGCGCGTGCAGTCTATACCTAGAGACACTATCGCATGGACCTTCGTCGGTTTTTGTTAAACAAGTGCAAAGTGGGCGCCTTACTGGAATCTCGTTCTACCAGTATTGCATCAGTGTGGCTGTATATAAAGCGCGGGCCATAGAAGCCAGGCGCACTTTTTGTCATCAACATTTCTAGCAGGTCGGTTATTGGACCACAACCACATCATTTAGCTTATCGCAATCTGGTCAAAACACTTTTGAGGAGATTCCTATGTTTGCATCTGGAAATCACTACCTCCTCAATTTCACGTCACAAGCAAAAATCGATTCGTTTCGTCAGTCTCTTTTGTTTTGTGGCAACCGGAATGCACATTGCGGTCTCTCTTTTATGCGCAGGGAATGGAGAATTTCCTTAAAGATTAAGGCATCCCTGCCAGGAGGCTGAGAGCGTATAGCCTACAAGTTAGAGGCCATTATCCGATGGCGGAAATTTGGGCAGCTAGTTACAACATATCAGAGGTAGATGGATTACGCCTGATAAGTTGAAGTGAAAAATTGCTCTCCATAGCCCAGATCCTTTAGAGATACAAGCCAGTAAATTATTTTGTCGCAGTGTCAGTCAACAAAATACACTCTTTTGCAGGCTCGCTTAGTTTGCTGTCATCCTCTTTTAGATCTTTTCTATTAACTAACAAAATTTTATCCGACACCTTCCGACACTCACCAGATTCTAATGATCTCATCCCATTCTCTCTTCTTTTTAAGCTTCAAGCCCTGCCAGTAGCTGCCCCGAACGCTCCGCTTAACCGTCAAATCCGGCTGGTCTCCGGTTTACACACAGGGCCCTCAAAGTGGATCGCGGTACATGTGACTATATATTAGCCCGAGCCTACCGGTGTCAATCCCCTCGAATGACCAAATCCAGCCGCCAAAAGAATGCGCACCCCTGTCCAATTACCGACACACTGATGTCCTTTAGTAGGCTGTCCAGAAACCAAAGTATGTCAGTGCAGTGGTGGCACGCCACTGCCGCACCCATTCTTATGGCACATCCGTATCTATTTTCTTCCGACTTCTGACTGTTCCCTCTCTCCAACTCGCACCTTAATGGACACTAAGAGCAAATTGCTCTTTGTTTCCTGACAGCAATGTGACGTGCACCATGGTCGCAGTGATTAGAGAGGATATTGCATTTTCTGGTCAGTGGGCTCCGGGCTAACTGAGAAAATAAGCTTGTGGAGAGTAAAGCAGACGTATAATCACAGAAAATTTTGACTGAGCTGAAGATATATGAGGATGCAAAGAGGGGACAGGGCAAAATCGACTACGGCAACATGAAGTGAGCTGAGGTGCTACTACCGAAAATCAAAGACTGTGAACTGTGAGGGAAAGGATGAGAGCATCACCGGCATTAGTGGTGAGGATTTGAATGGGCTTTTGAAAAGGCTCAAATGGAACGAGTAAGATTTACACTTCCAAACCACTTCAACAAAAACTTCTTCAACCCAATTCGAAATACCATAAAATGTCATCACCCATGTCCACAACTAAGCGGATTCGAGAAACCGGATCCCCAACATACATTACAAAATTGTGCAAAAAGAGTGCCTCGCAGCCAAGAGACCCAGCTGTCAATCCTACCATGACTCGAGGGCGGGTGACGGTACACTGAGTACCATCAAACTGTTCGGTAGTACTGACCGACATCTCATTTCTTGTCTTGCTCGACAGCTTTCTTCCCTCACCTTCACTAGAAGGATCTCATATTCACATGGACCTGGCAAATCTCAAAGCCCGTGTACAAAATATGGAAATCCAGCTAGCTTCCTTCCAAACGATACAGCCTATTACTTGCAACATGCGATCCGTCAGAACTTGCAAAAGCGACAATGTTTATCGACAAGCATTTGAGATATGTCGCTGGGTCAATGCGATGCCCCTGATCGCATCTTGCTTCAGCACACAACGCTGCCATCTTGACAGCATGTAACATGCTCGGCACCGCCTGCACAGCTCGACGGCTAAGAAATCCGAAACCGTTATTCAGTTGCTCGATAAGACTGCAATACTAACGCGATCCGGTTCGACTACTGACATCTAAGGCTCTTCAATTCACTGCCCAAAATTTCCAAAGCATAAGGGCTAAATCTGCTCGTCCAGGGCTGCAAGGTCGGCTCACTACAAGTCCATTATCCAAAGCTCTGAAGTCGACCACTGAAAGCTGTCAACCGGATCCCTCTTCTCCTCAGCAATCAGCAACATTCAATACCCTTGGTGTGACCCGATCGCAGACTTCCCATGGGACCTGCTCCTTGGACAACTGCGCCGGCCGGATTGCAGTTGACACGTGCGAATAGCAGCCGAGGAAACCGCTTCAAACAGCAGCTTACCGAGTCTGCCAATCGACCCGGCCTGTTATACGGTCGCATCAAGTTCTATTGGGCTCTCGACCGTCTCCGACAACACTGAAGCCAGTTATAAGCCGGTCAGCTATCCGGCTGCCCCTCCTAATGCAGGAGTTTACATGGTACCCTCCATAATTACCTGTACTCTAACTCCGATACTCTCCAAAAGCTTCATTACCCCGGATTTGCTCCTTGTCAAATCTCGCCATACTGTGGCGCCACACAAACCTACTTGTCGGCTTAAAGCCCCACAGGCCCCGCTCACGACCATGAGTCTTCACATCCACTTTTGGGCATCTACCTATTTCACCTCTGACCTCGATCGTGTCAACAAAATTCACCGCCGATTTAACAGATGCGCAATATCATCAGCCTCGACTGGAGGCTACAGTCAAAAATGGCGACACAGATTCTTTCTCCAGACCCCCTGATCTGATGACACTGTCTCCCCACCAAATCGCTTCCTCGGCTCAAGCACCCGCTGTCAGAGCCTGGTATCGTAACGCCATCTCTCGCATTAACCCTCGAGCTGCCACCCTTCGCCCTTCGTCTACAAGCCCTACCGTACCCCAAATTATACACATATGCACCTGTGGCCCCTCCAACCGTGTAAGCCAGGTCCTTAACCGGATCCCCAACCCTAAATTACCATTACCCAATGTTAG
>SJOL01003750.1:194332-206994 GCA_004794785.1 Opisthorchis felineus | reverse complement strand
ACCGCTGCTACGTGTAGCTCGTTCAATACAGCGTTTTGGATTACTAGATCTGCTGTTGTTCAAGGCTTTGGGATAAATATTCGTCTGATTGTTTTTTGTCATTTTGGCGCGGTTTGACTGATAAGGTTTCTCTGAGCAGCCCTGTGCGTTGGACTGCAGCGCCAACAAGTAATCCTTTCGATGGCGCTCCCATGAGGCTCGTTCTGGCAAAGAGCAGCACCTTGAAGCAAGTCAGCAGCTTCGCGACTTGGCGAAGTTTATGCGGTTCGCTTCACTGCAGTCGCCTT
Organism: Opisthorchis felineus; assembly: GCA_004794785.1. Classification (NCBI taxonomy): domain Eukaryota; kingdom Metazoa; phylum Platyhelminthes; class Trematoda; order Opisthorchiida; family Opisthorchiidae; genus Opisthorchis; species Opisthorchis felineus. Next base: position 206,707 of record SJOL01003750.1, on the reverse strand, counting down.
TCTTTCGTGTTTTTGTGGACTCCCGAGTCGCCCACGATCGGCGTGGCCAACTGGGTGTTGGAAGGATTTTCCGGTTCACTGTTGTCGGGTTTGTGGTTTTGGCTGTTGGAGCCATGGGCAACAACTGTGTCCACCATTGGAGAGGCCACTTTTGGTGCGGTGGAGCTGGAGGCTGGCAGTTTCACAGTCTCTGTAGCTGTGGGGTTCTCGCAGCATCAAGGTCAACGCTTGGGTTTGATTTGTCGGTAGGCTTCGCCGCTTGTCTCCGCACATCTGACCCTGTGTAGCTCACAAGCTGTGACTTGGGTGTGGAATACACTGCTGCGCCTTTATCGTCTGTTACGGAAATAACCGATGATGGCTCTACGTATTTTGGATGCTGCGTCCATAGGATGCTTGCCTCCTTCAGAGCATCGATGCCTCTGGTAGTCGAGAGGTATGCTGTGGTTGGGTACAAGCTACAATCCGGAGTCGCGGCGGGCTGCACAGGCGTACTTTCAAGAGCATAAGAGGCCACGACTACGATCGGCTTGGCCATTAGTTTGGGGTTGGCTGAACTGGCGCTAAGCGGGAGCCTGTTTCACGCCATTCTCTTTGGACTTCCGTGGTCCAGCTTTTGCGCCTCTAGATGACGATCCCCAGCTATACGCTTGATCGTTGTGTAGGCCTTTCGGATGCTGACGGCCCGCTCCAAGATCTTCTGTACGGAAGATGGGGATTAAAGAGCGGCTAGAAGCCCGAATGCTCGCTTGCTTCCGTTCCCGCGTAACCACTCTGCGTGAAGCCATTTGTGTTCAGGCTTTGGAGGACACCGCCAAGGGGCGACTGTGCCAGCTTCTTTGGCGTGATTTTTCTGGCGATCAGCCCGCTAGCCCTCGTGCGCCCGTCCGCTCGAGACTCCGTAGCGGTCTTGAATGCCGCATCAGTTAGCCGGATGACCTTCTTCGCAGCCAACGGACCCGGAATGGATAGCGCTAGGTATCCGTTCAGGGAAGAAATTTCATTATCGACTTTCGTTAAGGCCGATGTGTTCTTTGTGTTGTTATCTTCTGAAGCTTTCGAAAGAAGCGTCAGTTTTGCGTCGAGTATCCTGGGTAAAACGGAACATTTGCACTGATCTTTTCGATTCAGCAGTGATGACTTGAGTTCGTTTTGACATATCCCTTTTTATTTACGGGATGCACTGCGGCCTTAAGGTAGGGGCAGCAGGTGCAGATAGACGGGTCAGGATTTTACGGATTCACGGAATGGTACACAGGATCGAGACTTTTGCCCAAGTTTCCCGGGTCGGCTTTGTTCTTTTCGTTCAGCGGCTGTCGTTTACACGAAAGGCACAAGCGAAAAAAGGGTGTAGCACTGCTCTTTAATTTCTCAGCGCGGGACGGTAATCTTACTAGCGCGAGGATTCGCAGAAAAAAGCATCAAATGGTGCTTTGAACTGGGTTCTAGAAGGGGCGTGGACAGCCGCCGGAGGAAGGGTATTCCACGCAGCTACTACACGAAAGTAGAAAAAAATTTGCCCAATAAAAGTGTTCGCTTTGAGCTTGAAAATCTCCTTACCATGCCCCCGCCGTGTGTTTGCTGGCTCAACGGTGAAAAACCTGAGTGAAAAATTCAACAAAATGAAAAGTGTTAACTCTGTAAACAGCTTAAACATTGACAGAATTCTTTCACAAATTTGCACGAGCAAAAAAAGAAACCAAGTCCGGACGCGCCGCAAATATTTTAAAACAGTGCATCAGTAATAATTGCGTCGTCTTTGTCCGCGAAAACTCAAAACGGAGCAGCCGTTCGTCACTTGTGTAGAGAAAGTTTCCTGTCCTTGCAGCAAGAATCCCGCCAGAAACAGCAATGACTTCGTCGCAGCTGCCCCTCCTTGAACGGCCACGTGTTATATGAAATTATTTTTCGTCTCGGCGCTGAGGTGTGGGTGGTAGGGCACTTTGGGCAAAAGATCACAGTTTACACGGGGTCTAGTTATATATTAAGTGGATCTTCATCCGGGCGCAGAAACGTCTCAACCCAGTCCTCTCAGTTTTGCACCTAAACCCAGACTTAATGTGGAAGCAGAACAAATTTCCGCACCTAGATGGAATATAGACCGCCTCCCTCGAGAGTATGCTCAAGTAGCTAAGAAGCCTGATGTTCGCCAGCAGCGGCGCGGCAGGCCTTCGAGCACTTCGTCTAGTGTTGCGGTTGTGATACACGCAGTGTCGTTACGCGGTACGTATGGTTTCGTCTTTCACTCGCGCCAATTCTTTAACGAATCTTGTCGCTGTCTTACCGATTCACTGGGTTATCAAGTGCCATTTGGCTCGAATCCTTTACAGAAGTATAACCTAGGAGTGAGACACTTTTTGTCGTGTTGCAATTCATTTCCGATGTGTACCCACGTATAAAAAAGGCGGAATATGACAGCCTGTTCTCTGGTAAAAGTACCAGTACAGTTGGGCAAAGCCTAAATCCGCTTAATATGGAACGTTGAACGCAATGTCACCCCTGCATGGCCTAGTGGAAGTTTACTGTACTGGCTTGGAGAATGACAAGACACACCGACCGTAAACTATCAGTGTCAAACCAACTGCTACCAAGATGTTTTCCAGCCTTAAATCCGTCGATTGTGAAACGCATCTCGCAATGCTTGACCTCTTTCCTCTGGGGACCTCCAAGAAGACTTAATACTTACGCCCCGTTTGAACAAGTTTTGGCCAACGAGTTTTAACCGCTGACCCAACTGACACACAGCAGGGGCAAAGTCCGAGCGAACGCTTTTATTGGTCAACGACATTTCTCATTTCGGGCAGTGAGTGAGTGAAATGACCTTCCGACGGTTTTTTACGCTGCATCTAGTACCAAGTTCAAAACACTTTTGGACGCTTTCTGCGTGAGTTCTCGCGCTAGCAATCTTAAAACCCAGCGCAGAAAACTTAAAGAGCCGTGCTATACCCTCTTCTTGCTTGTCTTTCAGGTGAACGAAAGCCGCTTAACGACAAGAACAAACCTGACCCGGGAAGCTTGGTCAAAAGCCTCAATTCTGCGTCTCAGTCTGTATCAGTCTGGTTGCAGAAGCTGCTTCCCTTTGGTTGGCGTTATGCATTCAACAATAAAAAGCCGCCTTCTGACAGACCTTTTAACGGACTTTTCGTCTGTCAAAAAATTTCCTTTAAAGAACACTTGGGACAGCCTGAAGATACTCTGCAATTTCCACTGCTTACGCCGACATGCAAAGCTGTAGCTGCCTTCGCCATACTTGGGGTTGCACCGCACCAAAGCCCACCTCGTCAACTAAACAGAACACACACCTACATACTGCTCCTAGGAGTAGATACATACAAAAAAGAATGATATGTACGCAATAAGGTTCCTAAACCCTCCACTTCTAGCATACAAGGCTAGCGCCTGAAGGCTTTTTCGTCATGAACTACTCGTTGATTGAAGCTGGTAGCGGTTCCTCGGGGACTGGCGGTCATTACTCCTACATTCACTTTCCCTCCTAGATTATGGTCTTGATCAACTCACGGAAGAACCCATAGAAAATCTGGTTAACCACCTCGGAGGTTCTACTCCCTTCAGCTCTTGTGTTTTATTTCCCCTACCCCATCGCGTCTCTGCTAACTTATAATGTTTTTTTCTGTCTCTGGTACTATGATAGCTTATATTGGCAAGCTTAGAGTCTTTGATCGCTGGGCTAATAAGTACACATCTACCCCTATCCTGTCTCATTTAATCACTTGCTATCACCAACTTAATTGTGGTAAACGTTCAGTTTTTTCTCTATTTTCGGACTTAATCCTACCTGATGCCTCCTAAAGCTCATCAGGCCTTACTGATATCATCTTATTCCCTCTCCTTCGCAAGGTTCGACCTTTTTCTGCACCTGATTCGGACGCCCTGTTTGGCTGTTATCCACTCCAGCTGATCTGTGCTTTACACCCGAAGGGATTCCCACGCAGACAAAAAATACCTGCGACCTTACATTGGCTCGGTTATACATCAGCGGATTCCCTGGGCCAACCAAAAAATCACGCTGCCCACAGAATTGTATATCCCAGCACAATCACCCCAAAAATGACGTCCGTCACGCGGCTGTCCAGAAGCCGAAGTGTGTCAATACAATGATGGCACGGCACTGGCATACCCAGTTTAGTAGCACACCCGGATCTATTCAATTCCTACTTGTGACGATGCCTTCTTGCCCAATCGTTCCCCTACCTGCAACTGTCAACAAATTCTTCACCTAGCCCCAGCGGCAACCGGGACGCGTTCCAACTAACCTGCTGAACATTCCGTTCGGACATAAACATCTCGTTGACTTTTATTCTATGCTCTTTACAAAGTCAGTCACTTTTTGTGAAGTTCGCGTTCCGCCTTGTGCGTTAGTAGCAATTCTCTCCCCCAAGGAACTTTTATACGCGGCTCCACTCCAACAGCGACACTAGTGAGGCCCTACAGTTTCGATGTACACCATGACTACGAGATTCCTGCTACCTTTTATGCGTATTGCTGATTCCTCCACTTCATCAGCCCCACTTACGCTTTTTGTGACCCTGGCCATAAGCCCAACAGTTCGAGGCCGAATAGGTCTCATCGGTGGTTTTAGACTTCAGTTCAAATTGACCGGCCAGGTCGCGGCAATCCTGCCACCGCACCAGATTTGTTGTTCTGGTTCCTCTTTTTTCGCAAGTTGAAGTTTTGTTGTCATGTGCCAGGCAGTATGCCTCTTTTTTGCCCTCCCTCGTTCCGTTTTTGCCCGTTTTCTTCAAATCTTAAAGATCTGATCTTGTCTCAGCTTGACATGTTTCCCCACTAGTCGGGAATAAACAGCGTTATTAATATTATCACCCCCAAACTTGGAAAATCAGCGTAACTCTTCATTTAACTGAGACACTAGAGGACAAGCGAGTATTTTTTCCGAAGGCTTTTGGAGATGATAACACAGATAACGTGGCGGCCCAGACGAGAATCGACTACGGGCTCTGCTCTCTGCACGAATGTCTGGGGCTCCCCGTCCCGGGTTCGTTGGCAGCCAGGAACGTATTCTATCTATCTGACGCTGTAGTCAAGACCGCCAAGGAATCACTAGTGGGCAGGCGCACCAGAAAGCTCAGAAAGATCACCTGGGGTTTGGTTTTTAAAGCAGCCACGCCAATAGGACGGCAGAATCGCTTTGTGGTCATGTTCTCATAAAATATGAATGCGAGACACTGCGTAGAACGGTTAGGAGAAAATGAAAGTAGAATAACCCTCTTTTCCCTCCAACCGTTCCACGGAATATCCTGAAGCAGTCCATCCAAAAACGCTGGAGATCAAATGGACTACCAGGAGCTGCCCTCTGAGGTTGCAAAAACCGGGCCACATCGGTTCCAGAAGGGAAGTAAAAGATAAGCCTACCTTGGCGATAAAATATCCCACACTGAAATTTTGGCCAACCCAAAAATAATGGATTATTTTGCCCTTAAGTTCATACCAGTCGAACCGACCATTACCACAAATTACAGCTATTGCTTAACTATGGCAGACCAATTGATTATCAATAATAGTGACGCCCCTGTCGAGGCAAATCTCACAATGAGGGAACATCTAAAGCATGTTGACTTTTCATCACTAGCTCTCAGCACTGAACTGAACACCCAAGTCAAAAGTTTCAAGAAGGCTTGGACCGGCTATACAGGGACCTGCACAGAGATCCGTTGGCTGCTCCCCCACAAGCGTCATCCTGGACATCGGGAACCGCTGCAACCACCCCATAATTGCGGGTCAGCCCGAGGCTTTTACTTCGGAATGCAGTCTAGGAAACGTCTATCAGGGGTGATCTTTATGGAAATGCCGAAGCGCCAGCCTCATGCGCTAACTCATGAAAAGTCGTCAATTTGTTTTTAAACGTATTCCTCACTCGTGATTCCTAGGGCCAAACCACGAAGTCGAGCACGCTGTCCCTGAAATTTTCATGGAAATCGGTTTGACCACGCTGTCCGAGGGTGAGCTGAGAGCCAATGTGGACACAATGGGGAAGCGACCGCGGTCGAAATAGCTGAACAAACTTTACCAAACTGGTAAGTTGTTCTCTAAATTAGGGGTGCAATTATCTATCAAAACAAACCCCATGAGGTTGCCATCAAAAGCAGTACTTGTTGGTGGTTTAATGCAATGGCGTAGTGGCCCGTTAAAGCCTCACAGATAGGCTTCGACGGAGAAATTACGCCCCGAGGTACAAGGAGTCAAACAAACGCACCTCCGCCGCAAGTGTTTGAACGGTAGCGAATCTGGGAGTCTTAACTATGGTACTGAAGTCGGCGCAAACAGCACCTCTGGGATTTTCGCCAACTTAGCTGTGAAACTTGCCCTGAAGAAACTAAAGCTTGACGCACACCAGACTCCGGTAGATTGCTGAAACCTCCAGAGAGGAACACGAAGCGTGCGAATCACCAAGGCAGAAAGCAGACAACAGCGTTGCTTATAGCATTTCCTAGCCGTGTAATCAGAGCCAAACACCTTCGCGACTCAACACGAAACTGCGTCCCGGTGCCTCTAGCCTACCTCCTCAGTCGTCTCAGAAAGCTTTTTTATAATCGCTGGTCGGTTTGCGTGAAACCATCGTCTAAAATAGCATTTGGAGAGTCCTGGCTTTCTGATGCTGAGATCTTAGTAGACGGATACTCCAGCTTCCAGGCCGAATCAAAACAGAGAAGGACAGTTGACGCCGCTTCTTATTTGGTCACGCGCGCTTCCGTGCCCCCTAACTTTACCTCTACGGTTTTTGTGATGCATTGTGAATTCAAACTCCACTGCGCGTTGTTCTTTTTCTCGGTCTCGTTAACCGTTGCCCCTCAATTTGCCTGGAAGACGCCTTGTTGTGTATTCAAACTCTTAAGCAACCCTCTCACACTACCACTACACGCACCTTTTGTTTTTGCCCAGTGTCTCCTGGATGAGGCTTCTATTCGTCGAGCCTAATGGGACTTTGACACTGACTCAAATCGTGCAAATGAGCCTGCACTCAGCAAGCCAACGCGCCCACTAGACACCGCGCAGGCCAAATATCACCCTGCTGGGTCTGGTTGTCACCAAGGAAAGACTGTTGACCAAGAGATACTTAGGGCTCTCCTAGGACATACTGAGTGCTGTGATGACTTGTGACTTCATCTGTTACCGGGCCAAGGACCCTGACATAACCCCAGAAACCTCTGCGTGTAGATTTCTTGGCTAGCGTGAACCGGGAATAGCTTCAGTGGAGAAGATATACAGGGCCATCTTCTAATATGTTCCCGCGGCTGGCCGGTGATGAAGAAGCCGGCGCAAAGCTGCCCAGTAAGGTTCAGCGTTTTCTGAAAAGAAGGTCCAGTTTGTGCCTCAAAATTAGGAATACCGGCGACCCAACTAGGAAACTGGCATTTCTTAAGGCGCTAAACCGTCGTAAATCAGAGAACCCTCAATCAAGCTTACAAAAGCAAGCAACTAATAATAATGATATTGTTTATCCCCAACTAGTAGGTGGCATACTGTCAGGCATGATCACACGATTACAGCCAGAAGAAAGCACGACTGGGGGGATTGGCGGGTACTGGAGATTGCTCGAATAGAGGACAATCATAAACGGTGGGCAATATCCGATGTAGAACTGATCACGACTAGACCGGCATGGGGAAACATGTCAAGCTGAGACAAGATCAGATCTTTAAGATTTGAAGGTAACGGGCAAAAACGGAACGAGGGAGGGCAAAAAAGAGGCATACTGCCTGGCACATGACAACAAAACTTCAACTTGCGAAAAAAGAGGAACCAGAACAACAAATCTGGTGCGGTGGCAGGATTGCCGCGACCTGGCCGGTCAATTTGAACTGAAGTCTAAAACCACCGATGAGACCTATTCGGCCTCGAACTGTTGGGCTTATGGCCAGGGTCACAAAAAGCGTAAGTGGGGCTGATGAAGTGGAGGAATCAGCAATACGCATAAAAGGTAGCAGGAATCTCGTAGTCATGGTGTACATCGAAACTGTAGGGCCTCACTAGTGTCGCTGTTGGAGTGGAGCCGCGTATAAAAGTTCCTTGGGGGAGAGAATTGCTACTAACGCACAAGGCGGAACGCGAACTTCACAAAAAGTGACTGACTTTGTAAAGAGCATAGAATAAAAGTCAACGAGATGTTTATGTCCGAACGGAATGTTCAGCAGGTTAGTTGGAACGCGTCCCGGTTGCCGCTGGGGCTAGGTGAAGAATTTGTTGACAGTTGCAGGTAGGGGAACGATTGGGCAAGAAGGCATCGTCACAAGTAGGAATTGAATAGATCCGGGTGTGCTACTAAACTGGGTATGCCAGTGCCGTGCCATCATTGTATTGACACACTTCGGCTTCTGGACAGCCGCGTGACGGACGTCATTTTTGGGGTGATTGTGCTGGGATATACAATTCTGTGGGCAGCGTGATTTTTTGGTTGGCCCAGGGAATCCGCTGATGTATAACCGAGCCAATGTAAGGTCGCAGGTATTTTTTGTCTGCGTGGGAATCCCTTCGGGTGTAAAGCACAGATCAGCTGGAGTGGATAACAGCCAAACAGGGCGTCCGAATCAGGTGCAGAAAAAGGTCGAACCTTGCGAAGGAGAGGGAATAAGATGATATCAGTAAGGCCTGGCGAGCTTTAGGAGGCATCAGGTAGGATTAAGTCCGAAAATAGAGGAAAAAACTGAACGTTTACCACAATTAAGTTGGTGATAGCAAGTGATTAAATGAGACAGGATAGGGGTAGATGTGTACTTATTAGCCCAGCGTTCAAAGACTCTAAGCTTGCCAATATAAGCTATCATAGTACCAGAGACAGAAAAAAACATTATAAGTTAGCAGAGACGCGATGGAGTAGGGGAAATAAAACACAAGTGCTGAAGGGAGTAGAACCTCCGAGGTGGTTAACTAGATTTTCTAGGGGTTCTTCCGTGAGTTGATCAAGACCATAATCTAGGAGGGAAAGTGAATGTAGGAGTAATGACCGCCAGTCCCCGATTTACCGCTACCAGCTTCAATCAACGAGTAGTTCATGACGAAAAAGCCTTCAGGCGCTAGCCTTGTATGCTAGAAGTGGAGGGTTTAGGAACCTTATTGCGTACATATCATTCTTTTTTGTATGTATCTACTCCTAGGAGCAGTATGTAGGTGTGTGTTCTGTTTAGTTGACGAGGTGGGCTTTGGTGCGGTGCAACCCCAAGTATGGCGAAGGCAGCTACAGCTTTGCATGTCGGCGTAAGCAGTGGATATTGCAGAGTATCTTCAGGCTGTCCCAAGTGTTCTTTAAAGGAAATTTTTTGACAGACGAAAAGTCCGTTAAAAGGTTTGTCAGAAGGCGGCTTTTTATTGTTGAATGCATAACGCCAACCAAAGGGAAGCAGTTTCTGCAACCAGACTGATACAGACTGAGACGCAGAATTGAGGCTTTGGACCAAGCTTCCCGGGTCAGGTTTGTTCTTGTCGTTAAGCGTCTTTCGTTCACCTGAAAGACAAGCAAGAAGAGGGTATAGCACGGCTCTTTAAGTTTTCTGCGCTGGGTTTTAAGCTTGCTAGCGCGAGAACTCACGCAGAAAGCGTCCAAAAGTGTTTTGAACTTGGTACTAGATGCAGCGTAAAAAACCGTCGGAAGGTCATTTCACTCACTCACTGCCCGAAATGAGAAATGTCGTTGACCAATAAAATCGTTCGCTCGGACTTTTCCCCTGCTGTGTGTCAGTTGGGTCAGCGGTTAAAACTCGTTGGCCAAAACTTGTTCAAACGAGGCGTAAGTATTAAGTCTTCTTGGAGGTCCCCAGAGGAAAGAGGTCAAGCATTGCGAGATGCGTTTCACAATCGGCGGATTTAAGGCTGGAAAACATCTTGGTAGCAGTTGGTTTGACACTGATAGTTTACGGTCGGTGTGTCTTGTCATTCTCCAAACCAGTACAGTAAACTTCCACTAGGCCATGCAGGGGTGACATTGCGTTCAACGTTCCATATTAAGCGGATTTAGGCTTTGCCCAACTGTACTGGTACTTTTACCAGAGAACAGGCTGTCATATTCCGCCTTTTTTATACGTGGGTACACATCGGAAATGAATTGCAACACGACAAAAAGTGTCTCACTCCTAGGTTATACTTCTGTAAAGGATTTGAGCCAAATGGCACTTGATAACCCAGTGAATCGGTAAGACAGCGACAAGATTCGTTAAAGAATTGGCGCGAGTGAAAGACGAAACCATACGTACCGCGTAACGACACTGCGTGTATCACAACCGCAACACTAGACGAAGTGCTCGAAGGCCTGCCGCGCCGCTGCTGGCGAACATCAGGCTTCCGAGCTACTTGAGCATACTCCCGAGGGAGGCGGTCTATATTCCATCTAGGTGCGGAAATTTGTTCTGTTTCCACAATAATTCTGGGATTAGGTGCCAAACTGAGAGGACTGGGTTGAGACGTTTCTGCGCCCGGATGAAGATCCACTTAATATATAACTAGACCCCGTGTAAACTGTGATCTTTTTCCCAAAGTGCCCTACCACCCACACCTCAGCGCCGAGACGAAAAATAATTTCATATAACACGTGGCCGTTCAAGGAGGGGCAGCTGCGACGAAGTCATTGGCTGTTTCTGGCGGGATTCTTGCTGCAAGGACAGGAAACTTTCTCCACACAAGTGACGAATGGCTGCTCCGTTTTGAGTTTTCGCGGACAAAGACGACGCAATTATTACTCATGCACTGTATTAAAATATTTGCGGCGCGTCCGGACTTGGTTTCTTTTTTTGCTCGTGCAAATTTGTGAAAGAATTCTGTCAATGTTTAAGCTGTTTACAGAGTTAACACTTTTCATTTTGTTGAATTTTTCACTCAGGTTTTTCACCGTTGAGCCAGCAAACACACGGCGGGGNGGATATCTAAACCACAACCACCATTACCTAATCTTAGCCCCTATCAAGTTCCACCCCCCTGGTTACCCGCGTATTATTTGCCTGGGATCCCTTTTTGGCAAATACCTACTCCAACACAGCCCCCGCCTCTTCCGAAATCACGTGCAGCCCCACCTCCACGACCTTCAACTATTTCCCGTCCTCCCATTCCAAAGTTCTCTCCACCACAACCAACACAGAGGACTCCTGTTCACCCCCAACGGAGCCCACTCCTCTCAGACAGGCTGATTACACCACTAGCCTCCTCGCTGCACCCTGTCTCCTCCCCTTATCTTGCATCTCTTACTATGAGCCTCTTATTTCATCTCCTCCAATCAGCCCAGTTTGGCTACCCTTACCCTCCGCCCCCCACGATTCGGTGCTGAAGGCACTACACGACAGATCCTCCTGCCCTTTTAGTGCCCCTGTCATACCCTCCCATTTCCTCTTTCTTAAACACACTATCCGCCCATCCATCTTGCGTGACCTAACACCCGCTACTTCTGTTCAACTGTCACATATGGTACCATCCACTGATACTGTTGATAACACTGCTACAAACGATTACCAGGCCCAGCCTGTAACTCTTTGTCCACGGAGCCCCACTACCTGCACCGCCACCAAAAAGCTGTCTCCGTAGCAACCACGGTACGTCCCAGCATCTTATTCTCACACTAACTTATCTTACCTCACCCACCAATTCGAGAACTCTCCATCCCCATGTCCCTATTCCATCCCATACTGACCACCCCGGGCTTACGAACTTTTTACTAGCCACACTACCCACGTCCCCTGGTCCCGCTAGTAATATTTCTGTCCTTCTAATCAACACCCGCTCTCTCTTACCTAAATTGCACAACATCCAAACTACCTCCACTATAACTTGTCCAACCTTCATGTGCATCACTGAGACTTGGCTCTCTCCTAGCACGCCTGATGCTGTTATCTCTCTTCCAGGATACGTTATCTTCCGTTCTGATCGTTCCCATCGCCGTGGTGGTGGCTGCTTCATATACTCCAGAGTTGAACTGGAAGTCTCCCCACTGACGATCCATTACTGATGGGCACTCCAGGCTCTGTTTGGCTTTCTGCCTGTTGGGCTAACCCGCCTTTCATCCTTGGGTGTTTATACATGCCCCTCCACATTCATCTAGCTCCATTAACCAACTGTCCACGCTTCTTTCCCACACCCAAGCTCTACCTCAGCCAAACAAATTAATGTTTGGTGATCTCAACCTTCCTGAGCTCTTCTGGTCTGAAAAAATCCCCTTTGCGCCTTTCACCTCTGCTTGCCCAACTTGATGTCGAAGGCTGATCCCAGCTTGTAAGGCATCCAACACGCAGCCCCCACACCCTGGACATTGCCCTTGTCAACGGTCATCTGTGTCCCACCACTGCAGTTAGCCAGAAGTTCTCTGATAGCGACCATTGTATTGTCAATTGCAGCTGGACGAGTACTCAAACATCTCCTACT
>SJOL01003750.1:120746-173851 GCA_004794785.1 Opisthorchis felineus | reverse complement strand
TGTGGGTTGGTGTCGGCGAATCCGTAACGAGGCAGTTAGAAAGCGAGTTTTTGGTTGTGCAACGGGTACTTCCATTGAAGAATGTGTCCAGCACCAGAAGCTGCGTTGGTTGGGACACGTGTTGCGTATGCCTAATCATCGTTTGCCGAAGAGAGTGCTGTTTTCCATGCCCAACTCAGGGTGGCGGAAGCAGAGAGATGGCCAACGCCTGACCTGGCAGAGGGGTATGAAGGAGATTACGAAACGCTTGGATGCTGTCGGTGCTACTCGCCTTCCAGGATAGGGACCACGAGATCTCCACCGCGCCTGGTTGGAGGCGCTGTAAGATATGGCTGCCAACCGATGTCAGTGGCGATCTTGTTGTCAGTTTCTATCCAGATTGCCTGAATGAGTGTCTGGAGGCGTTGGCACTTCGGAATGATTGTAGTAAGCTAGCACTAAGTCCCTTCCCCGTCCACCTTTATTCTTTCCTTCACAATAAGGCTTTCAAAGAAATCATGGTTGTACGGCGGTGAAGCATCGGTGTTGAACACTGATGTCATGCTGTCGATGATGATGATGATGATTCCAATAATACGACGGCATATGCCAGGAGTACTATTCGTTATTTTATTTATTATTCATTTTTTATCATTATTCAGGTCTTGTTCCTGCGCTATCTTTTGGTCGATCACTCTCATCATCATTATCATCATCATCAGCTGTAAAAACTGCGTACTTGCCGTGCAGTGGTTCTAGCTGCCGAAGTTTCGTTCACCGGTGGTCTGGAGAGATGGGGTAGATAGCTGCGCATCGGAGTTGGTAGCTGATGTAATTGAGGCGTAAATACAGGGTTTTCAGTGGACGTTTAATTTAGGAGTTAGGGAGGGCAGGTATGCACTAAATGCAATACCTTGAATGCACGAGCGCCAGTGAGGGCGCGACTGGGCCATGTCTGAAAATGCTTCCAACCGTTGATGTGTCCCGCCTCGGGGTCCCCATCCAGGGGGACGGCAATGACCAGCGCAACTGAGTTTGCTGGTAATGGCTTTCATACTTCGTTGCCAAGTCATTGTATGACCTCCCCTGGCTCTTTTCCGCTCTTCACGTGGTTGTGCGAAAAGAGCCCTTTGAGGAAGTCGGTCGACTGGCATACGGAGCACGTGACCAAGCCAGCACAACCTATGCAGTGTGATCAGTTCATCCATCGTGGGTGAGTTATTTCTACCGAATACCATTCGACGTATTTCAACATTACTGATCCGGTGTTCCGACCAGACTCAAGCAATGCTTTGAATACATCGATGGTCAGACACTGAAAGTCTTTTGACGTCCTCTGCGCGCAGCGGATAGGTTTCTGATCCGTATAATAATGTGGAGTGCACCGCAGCATTGTAAACTCGACCCTTGACGTGTAAGCTAGTGTCACGCTTACGCCACAGGTGATGCAGTGTCACGAAACCTGCTCTGGCCTTCCCAATCTGGATGGAAATATAATCTTTCGCTAGACCACCGGGACTGATACAGCGGCCATGGTAGTCAGATTTGTCTACTACTTCGGCTCATCCGCAAGCATGAGGTTAGGGTTCGAGCCTATCCAGTCTTGTAGCAGCAGTTTACACTTTTGCTGGTTTGAAGTACATGCCAGACCGTGAGGAAGAATTGTTTGGATTATCTAATATTGTTTGCCTTACGATGGCGCCAAATCCAAGAAGGGCTATGTCGTCTACGTACTCGATATCTGTCAGCGAATGCCCCGGGTGCACTTGGACTCCACACGCATTAGAGGCTGATAGTGAGTCTTCCGCAATCGTATCAATGACGAAGTTGAAGAGGAAAGATGAAAGTACAGCCTTGCCTGGCACCACTTGATGGGTTGGCCTCAGGCGAGTCTTTCGCGGGAGTTGGCCTACAGCGCCTTGAGGGTCAGGAATTCACGGGAACACCTTTGCTCCACAGATACTACCACAGTACAACCATGACACTTACAATTAACAATACTCTCATATCACGTCGGCCGTCGGGTGGTGTCACCAGCTGAGTTGCCTTACTTGCTGCATTCAGCAAGGCGGGTAAGTGAAAACGTGCTACCGATGACGCCTCCACATTCCCCCTTCTTCTACTTCACCCCACCCAAATTTAAATACTCTCTCCGCAGGTCCCAGCACTAGGACTGACCGTTTTGTTTACCGAAAGCATATCTACTTAGACGCCTTTAATGTTCGCACACTGAAGCAAGCAGAACAGCAGGTGGCTCTTGTTCGTACGCTGGATTCTCTCTGCATTGGTGTATGCTATCTGTGAGAAACAAGGATACATGATGCAAACACTGTGATTGAACTGACTACCCCTTCGCTTCTTCGAGGTTCCGGCTGCGAACCCTTGGCGATGCAGAGGCCGCCGCAGCTAGAAATGCCGGGGTGAGTATTGTATTGAGCGACCGAGCGGAAGCGTCTCCAATTGATTGGATACCCGTTGATAGTCGACTCTGCACGGTTCTTTGGGCAACGTCTGTGAGAGAATGTCGAGAAAGTGAGGTCAATCGCAACCTGTTTATTGTATCTGCTTACGTCCCAACTGGCTGTAGCTCTGAATGTGCCAAAAACAGTTTCCATAACGCTCTAGGTGCTTTTTCACAACGGGCTAAAAGCTCAGACATTGTTGTGGTTACTGGTGACATGAACGCCCAGGTAGGTAGATTAAGGTCTGCTGAGGCCACATTGAGTGGTCATCTTGGATTGGACACGACGATTGGACATGGACAACGGTGACCGCTTACTTCCGATGCGTGTCGATCACAGACTGCTCCTTTTCAGTACGAATTTCCGGAACAGCGGAAATCGCTTGACAACGTGGTGCCCACCAATGAACCAGCCCCGAATCCAAACAGATCACATCACCGTCAGTTAATAGTGGCGAGGGGCGATCACCGCCTTCCGCACCATCTGGAAAACCAGCGTGGACTCCGACCATGCATTTGTACGCTGCTGCTTTTCATTGCGCTTTTTGCGTCTACGCAAAACGCGCACACTTCGCTCAGCCACTGAGAAGCTAACGGATCCGGAAATCAAACTAAAATATCAGAACCGGCTCCTCGATTGCCTGCGGACGGCTCGATGTCGGATATTAACTACCACTGGGAAAAGATGTCCAAAGCGCTACTCAGAGCCGGAATTTCTGTTTGCGGTACAACCCAGCCAACCTCATTCAAACATTGGATCTTTGGTAGGACCGTGGCTTTGCTGATGTCCCGACGACAGATTCCCCGTAGCCGCAACCACAACTCAACCCGACGCATCATCCGACCCCAGATGAAACTGAGTGTCCGTGCAGACCACAAAGCTTGACGGACCCGAAGGACCGAAGAAATTGAAGATGCAACAAATGCTGGAAACGTCCGCAGGCTGTTCCACTTGATTCGTTCGACTGGTCCTCTTAAGTATCTTGCCAGCGAAATTACCAGGGACCGAAATGGCCCCTGATATGCAGCAAGGGAGAATGTTTGGACCGATGGGCACAATACTTCAAAAAAAAACTCCTTTGGCCACGTGGTACCTCCAATCCGGGCTGCCGACCTTCAAAAGAGAGGTGGATTGTGAACATGGAACCCCCTCAGCCTCAGAAGTGTCCGAGTGTATATCTCTACTCAAGCGCCATTGTGCTCCTGACCCTGACGACCTTCTATCTGTTCTGTTCAAGGATGGCAGCGAACTCCTCAGCTAGTGCCTGTCTAGCCTATTTTCGTCTATCTGGGAGAAAGAGTCCTCTTCAGATAACTAGGGTGCTCATTTTCAAAAAGGGTACTTGCAGCGAATGTGGTAATTACAGAGGTGTTAGTTTGACTCTCGTTGCAATCAGAATTCTGTCGTCACTGATCCTCTGTCGTCTTACGGTGGCACGCGGATCCTTGACCCGTGAGCATCAAGTGGGATTTCGACCGGAATAAAGCTGCGTCGACCACATCTTCACACTCTGTCATGTGTTAAAGCATCGCCACATGTACAGACGACCCACAATCTTGGTTTGCCTTGACTTCAAGGGTGCGTTCGATTCTGTCGATCGGTCAGTGTTGCTAACCACACTTGTTCAATAGAGTGTGCCCCAGAATTTTGTGAGCATAATCTTGTCCTTATATTCACATACTTCTGGGCGTGTGAGAGTGTATTTTGAGCTCTCCAAAAGCTTTCCTACAAAACGTGGTTTCTGGCAAGTATGTTTACTCTATTCTTGTTGGACTTCGTCGTTGATGAAATAATGAGGCGAACGATGTAAGGTCTTCAGAACTTCTGTGTTCAAATTGTTGGTGGTGAGAACCTTGTCGATCCGGAGTACGCAGACGACATCGCCCTCCTATTTGAAGACCAAGGAGAAGCACAAGCCCTGTTGAATAGACTGACCACCGTCATACCATCTTTCGGTGCGCGCCTTGCACCCTCAAAGTTCGAAGGCAGTGAAGCATCAGTGTCAGAACTGATGTTGCTGTCTCTGATGATGATGATGGTGATGGTGAATGGTCACCATGTACCACTCTAGAATAATACACAGAAATAACAATGGCTGGTGGCTCTGAGACGCGGCACTTCATTGATGTGGCGGTACATACTGACCGTAATTCCAGGAAAGGTCTGCTCAGTCGGTAGCAGGACTGCATGCAAAAAGACAGAGCAAAGTGCGCCAGCGAACGCAAACCACTATGCAGATTTTGGTTTATAAAGAATTGGCATTTCGGGATCTTATCGAACGCCACGAACTTCAGTGAATTGGTCACATGCTACGCATGCCAGAGTGTCGTTCACCGACTAGTTGTTTTTGGTACCGAATTCAGGGTGTCTTAGAAGAAAGGAGTGAAGAAAATTGCGAAGGGTTTGGTGGTTGTAGGTTGGATATGCCTTCCAGATTGAGGTCCGCGCGACCCCGCCTGCATCTAGCCACATGCAATGCAAGATCTGACTTCCAGTTGATTTGAAGAGTGATCGTGTTACCAGTTTTGTATCCAGATAGTCTTACCCAGCGTTGCGAATGTGAGGTGGTTACCTTTGGTCAGCATTAAGCCCTTTCACTTCCACATCCGTCTTTAAGTAAGTTGGCGTCGTTGCACGAGTGTTTCTGTCAACAGTGACGATTCTGCTGGTCGCTTTGTCATTTAAAATCCACGTATTTAAGAAATACGACAAGAGTTCATAAGGAAGGAGACTTGATCACATCGGAGACCCAGACAAAAATGTCAATTACGTCAACTCAAAACCACTTGATGAGCAGTTCGAAAACAACTAACCGACCGTATAATCAACGGATTCAGTTCTCTGTTGTGGTCTTTTACTGTTTGCTTGCGTCCATTGATTTCGGTGCAGTAGTTGTTGTGTACGTCACTTGGGAGGGCAGATCGTTTTGGATAGTCTATCGGGTACAACCCAGAATGAATATTTTCAGTAGATCAGCTTTTCTTGGAGTCAGTTGTTCCATGTTCTGAGCGTCCCAGTGAATACACTGTGTACGGAATACAACGTTGAAAATGGCGTTTTCGAATGGAGCTATTAGCCATTTAGTAGATTGGTACTGAGATGGCGATTATTGTCGCGTTTTATATGATTTTTGGTCGCAGTTCATTTGGTCCCATCTGCACATGAGTTCTCTTTTTCATTCAACCGTTTCTGCGTTCAAGCCTCCGTTAAATCCTAGTTTGTCTTTTTTGAGCCGATCATTTGATGTAATGTAAACGGATGCGCACTTGCCCGATATCTCGAGATGCGATAGTTTCAGGCGGTCCCAATGTTGGCGTGCTACGCATGCCGGAACACCGTCTACCGAGCTGAGTGTTGTTTTCTGTGCCTTCTTCAGAATGGCGAAAACCGCGAGGTGAACTGCGTATGACTTGGCAGAAGGGCGTGAAAGAGAACACGAGGAGCTTGGGTGGGGTCTCCGTAACTCCTCCTGCGCTTGGCTGGAGATATTACAGGGAATGGCGGTTGGTCGGTGTTAATGGCGTTCGTGTTGTCAATTTCTTTCCAGATTGTCTGGCTGAGCGCTTGGAGGTGTAAGCACCTCAGAGTGCTTGCGGTAGGCTATCACCAAGTCCACTCCCTCACCCACTCTTTTCTCTTTTCATTCTAAGGCTTGAATTATATTTAGATAAACTCTGTGGTTGTATATCAGTGAAGCATCAGTGTCAGCACTGATGTTGCTATATCTGATGATGATTATGTTCACACTAATCTTCTAACCTCGCGGTCTGCCGTGGTACCGCAATGCAGCTGAACAGGTCCAAGGGCATCAGTGGGTACTAGACAGATGATCATCGCAATTCTCACTGTGCAAATAACCTCCTTAACTGTGAACTCTTTCAGGATCTTCCATGACCGCATTTGTCTCTCTGAAGCGTCCACTCTTTAAATGCACCAACTATTCTTTTCCCACCGGCAACTCACTCTCTGTAACATGGTCTTCACGCTTGTTGCCTCACTCTTCTGATGCGTAATGACTGGTCATGTCAATTCGAGGTAGCTCAACAACTAGGGCGCTAAATCACTGACCGGGAGGTCTATGGTTTGAACCAACCCTGGCTTTCCGATTGTTCCTCTTTAGGTTCGAGCAACTTGGACATACCTAGACTTCCTTCTAGTGCTTCCTTCATAGCCCTACACTGGAAGGGCTCGGCATCTTAACGAATTATTTCATGTTTTTTAGTGGTCATCAAGTGGTAATGATGCTCATGTATTCCCTCAGTTTTAGGGAATTCGCCCTTCAAGTGAAGTCAGTTTGTACTGAAAAGCCGAAAAGTACTGTACAGCTAATTCGTCATTGTTGAGAACAGAAGCAAGGGCAAGCCAGTGCTGCAGTCTTACCACGTAGCAATCTGCTCAGCTTATGACTGGAATAAAAGTAATGGTTTTTAGAATTTTGTCGAATATAGCAATCAAACGTTAACTATTGAATGACTGTATGGATGGTAATCCGAGTCTATTTGGACCGATGATTTTCCTGTCCAAAGTAAATGATACTTGTATCGAATTTTCATTGTTTCAGACGCGACGTCAGAATAAGGAATTCGGGTCAGCTTCAAAGCCTCACAGCTGAGAGTTAGCTTACTAGAAAAGTCCCCATACCAGGATATGTAAACGGCTGTATGTGTACCGTGAAAATACTACTCCGTGTTCAACAACAGTTTGAGGAGATGCTACTGAGTAAGAAAGCACGACAATCTGAAAGTTAGCGAGTGAACTTGTGATACACTAATGAGTGTGAACGTACTGTTTAACGTTCTTAGTTTTCAGTTTGTGTCGACCTGGAACCAGAATGGTGCAGGATCTTAAGACCCATGATCAGTCTATTATTCTCATCAGGTCATTTTTTTACGTGGTCGTATCTGTTGATTTGTTGGACCTTCATGCTACTGCGCCGAATTGTTTAGTTGTCACGTGGATAAAAAACTGGTAAACAGTGAAATTTTCGGTAGCGTGTATTTAACAGTAGTTCACCGCCCTTGTTGTTTAACCCATTGATGTGGACAATTACTCGATTTTTCCCCAGACTTCTCTGATGCCGCTAATCTACTACGCACTGCCGATGTCACCTCGATTGGTGACGAGACGTTTGCAAGCAAAGTGTCAAGCCTAGTGAACAGAGCAACAGTCCTTGTTGAAAGCTACTGCAGCTCCTTACTGCTCACTCGGTTAAGCCCTCTTCACAGAATTCCCAGTTATAGTCAGCTATGACTAGATGAATTCTAATTATCTCTTAATGGACGTCATTTTCTCGTCGCATTAAAGAATCTAGTGGAACTAGTTGTGACCGTCTTGCCATAAGACTTAAGAATTGCACTCTGAAATATTGCCTTAGAGAGTAAACTGTTGTGATCAATGAAGGTTCGGGGCAGTCTCTTGCGTCTCCCTGACCAAGATATTTTAAAGAGCTACGCACAAGGAGCTGTGTGTTGTTATTTTGGTGCAATCCCATATACCCTATTTCCAATAGATTACCGTATATCGAAACGAACCTTTTTTGGCCTTGTTTACTAAACGGTACAGCAGTGTATATTGACGAATATGTTGTTATTTAGATCATTTGCTTACTTGATTGCACGTTATGATTTGGCTGATTTGCTTTGCCTGTAATCATTTGCACATATTTATCCTTTCTTTACTGACTCAGTCATCTAAACCTTTTTTCAGATTGTCGGACCCGCTGACGGTTCGACCCTACTGACACCCTACTACGATCCTCCTGTTACATTACTATCACGTTCACCTCTCACGGTGTATATTGGTTGAATGAACTCCGCAGCTGACCAACATTTGGACTTCAATAAGGATACCACTGTACTGAGAGTACGTTACCTGAAAGTCCTTCGATCGTTGGCCGGTTCCGACAGACCTGCTTTGCTGCATCTCGCGGACTTGGCCGAACCTGTTCGTGCCAAAATAGACTGTTGGTGCCCAACACAGCTATTATCACGAACTTTGGAGTCTGCTCGCGCCAGTGCGGACGGAGTTATCTGTGTGCAGGAATTGGAAACACCTCTAGGAACATTGACCAAAGCGCGAATTCGAGAATCGGACTTAATAGCCCTACAGTTACTATCTCCCCTGGCCGTCACCGAAAATGACTGATACGCCAAAACGCCGGAGTGATTCGCTAACTCCAGTAGATAATTCACCAAGCCAACCAGAAAAACGTGCTCGTTTCGAGGACGTGCTTGCCAATAATGCAACGCTGAAAGATGATTCAGCGTACATCTCGAAGAGTTTTTGTCCGGAAAACATGCATTTAGTCTCTGTGCTCAGTAGTGACTCGCGTTCGAATTGTCTTGTCCTTCACACCCGTTTCGAAGATAGTCCAGACAAAGATGGTATCGTCATCCTAAAGAAAACGCCTTTTCCAACCGATCCAAAAGTACTACAACAGAGTAAGCTTGTACACAAGCTTCTCACATCTAGTGACCATCCAACGGAATCCGAGGTGAACCCGGATCCCTGTAATCCTACAGTCACTACGTTTCCGTGCTGGGAGGCGAAGTCCATTCTGAGCAACGATGTCTACCATCGTCTTCTGGTTACAGCCGGATTGGAATCACTTAATGAGGTTGATATGACTGTCATCCATCCCGCTGAACCTCACCACTTCAAACGATATACAAAATCTAGCCGCCACATGATTCAGGAAACTCCAGAACTGTATTCATCTGTAATTGTCCCTTTTCTTTCCAAGACTCCACGTGATCTGAGTTGGGTCGATAATATTCTCACCGGAAAAGCGGAGCGTGATCGTGTCTTGTTTGAGACCGACCCAACTGATGATTACGGATTTACCCTAGTCTTAGACTACCGCTGGAATGAAAAAAGAATCCAGGAAATGCACTGTTTAGGCATTGCTCACGACCCCCACTTAACATGTCTACGTGATCTGCGATCAACGCACATCCCCATGCTCAAGAGGATCCTTGTGGAGGGACGTCGAATATTGTCCCAGAAGTACTCTGCAGATGCTCCGACTCCCGGACCGATCAGCGAGGATCAAATTATGGCCTATGTTCATTATCCACCCACCTTTTATCGACTTCACGTGCATTTTGTCCACGTAGACGCGGCGGATGATGGTGGTACACGTACTGGGCGTGCCCACCTTCTTGATGAAGTGATCCGCAATTTGGAGTTACATGGCAGCTACTACGCTAATCGCGTGTTGACCATCTATTTGCATGATCAAAGTCCTATGTTGGACGCCGTGCAACAGTCCTATACCAATTCAGAACATGTTGATAGTGAGAATGTGCGCAGTGAAGATTCAGCTTCTTGATGCTCTTAGCCTGATACACGCTTGTTTTTTTATTCACGTATGGAATTTCCCGCATATTGTTTGCTCGTGGTTTTGCATCTCAAAGGTTATTCAATAAACTGTATAGTTGTGGTTTTTGAAAGCATGATGGAGCAGATAGTTTCTGATGCGCTCTGATCGTACAAAAATGTATGAGCTGTTCTGAAACTTTGCGGCAATATTGCACTATGCCATTCAGCACTGAGTGGAGTTATTTGCCCAATCAGGTCGTACCGTTCGGTTAGCTGTTCAACTACATAACCTACTTTAACCAAACATTTGTTGCTGCTTCAGAGTACCATAGGCCCACCTTGTAGGCGAAGATTGGCGAGTGATTTACGGATAACAATTCGATTTATTCCGTGCTCCTATTTCAAGATACTGCGATACCGACCTCAAAGAGAAAATGCCCCAAGGAAATCCTCTGAGAGAGAGAGAGAGAGGATGCCTTCAAGCCAAAGCTCTGTTCATCCGATTCGAAACGTATCCTTTCTGCATATGCCAAATCCCAATGCAAATTACATAGCCTGATTATGGACACAATGTATAATATATTCGCCATTATTGTCTTGGGTGTATTGCGTTGTGCATACCGAGTAGTGTAGTCTGTGTTCTGTGTAGGTCTTTATTTAAATAAATTGACATGGTTGTACAACAGTGAAACGCCGTTGTTCCACACAAGACTTACTGTTAATGCTGACGGCTCCAGGAAAGCATCTTCTAATACAAATTAGACTGCCTAATCAGTTATTTAGAGGGAACGACAAATTCTGTAAGGTGCCGATGGATGCTTGAATATAAGGTGAAGATGAACAGTACATTCCATCTTAGGTTTTCCTACCAGGAAAATGTTGGTCTGAAGATCTTATTCCTTTCTACGGATAGTAGGTTGATTCCGGAATTTTTCATGCGACGTTGGTCTGAGTTTTCCGCACGCATTGACTTCGCTTCACGGGGTGAAGTTGAATTGTGTCAGTCGACCTCCATTGAAGACTTGCAGTGTATTCTGTCAAGCTCATTCAGTTGCACTTTACTGTTCAGTTTTTCAAATGAATGCTGTTTGCACGGAAGACCCATACACGCATCCTGTTTACCAGTATCATTACCTATATTTGCAGCTGGTGAAGGATAGAGGAATTAACCGTAGCAATTCTCCAAACCTTTCAAACTCATCATTTTTTTCCAACACATCATAAAGAGCACTGTCATTTTGTTACGGGTCGTCCATATCAAAATGCCAGCTTAGTTTGTTGAACAAACTTCGCGGCAATAAATATGTCCTCAAAGTTGTGATGACATTTTCTTTGGCTTAGAGCGAATCTTGAATCCTGGATACAGTGTTCTTCAACCGGGTTGCTAATTTCAGTTGTACTGCAATGGATCTTTTAATCGTGGATTGCCACAACCAAGGTTTATCAAGTCCACCATGGATTCATCAAGATATGTCAGTTCCATGTGGACGAACTTGTCATATCTGTTCAAGAGTATGCGTATTCAACTATTAGGTGAACCATAAACAAATCCTGAATTCCCGTAGGATGTGTTCCATCAATGTTTGGGGGGCTGTCAACAAGTCGCGCTTGGCGTGCATGAATTAGCTATTCGCACACTTCAAAATCGGATTTATTTTTCAGAACCAATGTGCTGTTGAACTGTCTGAGTGATTCGGAAGCAAAACAGCACAACGCGCTGGAAACCTGGTGTATGCGGTTGTGAGCGGCTTGGGCAAAGCGTGGTTGATGAACACGGGATAGCTTGATAAACTAATAGTATATACTGGGTTGAGGGCAACCACTGAGGCACGATTAGTGTGAGTAGAACGATAGATGTCACACTATGTGAACATGCAAAGTAACATAAGGGGGAGCACACGTGACGGTGCGTGAGGACGCGCGAATCGCCGCTTGCTATTTCTCTCTCCGTAAAGAAATGCTTATTACTAATACGATTCAGCGTAATCCACACAAAGGCACCGGATCGGTGGCCGAATCCACCTCGCATATCTCATCTCACAAGTCACAAAAAGATTGTCTCCACAGTCCTCTTCTGTATTTTAGTTTGTTCCACTGGTTAGTTTGAGCGCATAGAATACCGGATCTTCGTTTCAGCTCGCTTTCACTATGGGTTGACGCACAAACGTGTGAACGCATGCCAGGTGACTGAATCTGCAGTGGTGGAAGATCCAACAAAATTTTTGCCCGCTGTTCTAGGTATGAAATGTGCTGTCAATATTGACAGCGCATCTGTGCGCCCAAAGCATGGATCAAAATTGTATGCCAGCAATTTTGTGGTCACCTTTGGAGACTGTTGGGTATGTGGATGCGAGTACCCGTTTTATGCCGAAAATTGATGACGAAGATATGTGGTCGGTGTACGACGTAAAGCATCTCATGCAACTTTCTAACCGCAAACGCTGAGACTGATCCTTCTTTTTTGACCTGACCAATCTTTCCGCCGCACGGGAAATGTATCAAAGCCTTTTGGCTTGCATTAAGAAATCAGTGCAATAAGACGACTCATCTGCGACAAACATGGTTGTTTGTGGAGGCTCATGGTTAGGAGGTAACAGTTAGAACATTCTTAATTTTACCAAGAGCTTTCGGGCATTTTGAAAACCAAATCCATGCTACGTTCTTTACAAGCGAGTGTTTGGGGATCTTCGTTTTTTATGCATGGTTAGGCGAAAGTCCATCAGTTGACTAGCCTAGAAATGATTGTAAAGGAGTTCTGATGTTCGATGGTGGCGTATAGTTGGTGGCTATGACTTTAATTGATTCATAACACCGACCATGGTACCGAGATATGCATAGATAAACACGAAAACCATGTCCACTGACTTGCTTTGATGAACGTTATGCTATTCCGATGTTGAGCTCACAACAATGATTCCCTCGAGACAGGCCACTGCAAACGACCATCCATCCCTTGATATAATATGGCTGCCGCACACTCCACCCTGACTGGTAGTCCACTGTAGCGATGGAGACCACGGTGAGTATTCATTTTAAGTAGTTCTTGGGATTGTTTCTTATCTGCTACTCAAGCAAATGCGTCATAAAAGTCAATCTGAGGAAAAAAATCGCCATCTAGCTTTGTAAATAAAGACTCAGGAACCGCAAACTAGTGCTAGTGTGTTTCCGGTATGTCGCCAAGTCTAGCTGAAAAATTGGAACTGGTGTGCGATGCATTGCATTTTGGTAATCACAGTGGGGGTTGCCTAGACTGGTTTTGTTGCTGGGGTGATAACGTCTCCCTATAGTCTATTTATTTCGGTATCCACTATGTCAATGTAAAAGTTTCGAACGGGTTGACCAGGACACACCAGCACGAGGATACAAAGGTGCCTTTGTTCTGGAGCAAGAGCATCTGCAAAAATATTAGGGTATTTCAGTTAAAAATATATGGCAGGTTGTGCATTGTTTTTGAAGATGGTGAAACCTGGCAGGCTAAATCCAGTACAGCGAACTCCGGTTGTCACGAATGCTGTCAAATGGCTTATCCACTCAATGCCTAGTAAATTCAGGTGGTCACTGGTGGATAGATAGCCAAAGTCTGCTTCACAATTATTGCGAAAGCTCATGTGATATTTCAGTCCACGGAGCAAGAAAATCAGTCAACAGGTACATTCTGCGCAATGCGAATTTTTTGGTTGTTTGGCGACTTCTCATAGAATTCCACTCAGGGCGAGATATGGTCACAATTCTCAATACTTTATCCAGCTTAAGTTTGTCAGGAACGCTGTCAGTAAATGGTACCGTATATTCCCGTATTTGGTGGAAGGTTCCACACTTCGTAGCAAAGGTGACTCTGGATCACGCCCCACTCGCAGATTTGGCAGTCATATGAGGACGCGAATCCTGCCACGAAATGCGTGCCTGTTAGCCGACTAATTTGGAAACGCTCGAATTTTTGTTTAGATCTGCTGACATATCTGACTGACTTCTGTTTGTCGCTCTGTAGTTTTGAAACCGTTTGATCGAATGTTGAACGCTGGCGTTCTTTCATAAACGGATCCTGACTTGGTCTTTCGGACTGAAGTTGCGCGGATTTCGTGGCAGGTTGCAACTGCAGCACCAGTTACGTTCTGCAGTAACGAGTTTCTGCACCAGCCAGTGTACTTTGGTGGTTTCGTCCAGCACCGCGGCGTCGACTGGAAAACTATTCTGATAACATTGATACAAAATATCGGGTGTGACGTCATGTGGATCACAATGGGCACTGGAAGCTAGTAACCCCTTCAATCTAGGTTCAGAACCTCGAGTGCGAATGGTTTTCATTTGGTACAGCGAAAGGCTTAGCAATGATATTCGCAGATAGCACTTTTCTGTTGTTGGACCTGTTGCCATCTCTGTTGTTAGGTTAGTGACACAGTTCACCACTGTTTTATCTGCTAGTCTGTTGTTGAGCGGGTCGACTAGTTTTGAGGGGAGAACAACAACTGACTTGGGACCCAGTGTATGCCATTAAAGGAAAGCGTGACAAAGCGTGATCCATAAACATGAGACAACATTATCGACTTATAGCGGGTTGAGGTCAACCATTGAGACATGGTTGACGCGATTGACGGTAGATGTTGCACTGAATGAAGACAGTGTGACACAAAGACGGATGTGCGAGCCACTGCTTGCTACATAACGTCGTCTTTATCGAAATACTGTGCCTAACAATGCCGTTCCAAGGTAAATATCCTGCGATTATTATGGAGGCGTTGTTATGATGCTTCAGCTGACCTGCGCCCAATTTTACGTGTGGGAAAATGAGTATGAAGTGTGACACGATAAAGTCTCTAGACTTGCTAGGCTTATCTAGTCAAAGGGGTAATGGATTCGTGCTAGAATTCCCGGTACTTTTAACAGGCGTCTTGATAAAATTCACAAGATAGCCATACGAGAACCTTAGACTGCCCTGCAGAAATCCAGACACGACACGATACAGGGTCTAGACATCTTAAGATTGTCGTCGACCACAGATTGTGTACCTCTTGGAACGGCTTAGCTTCGCTACTTTCTTTCTGGGTACTGACATTTCTCTTGAATTGTTTTTGAGATATCTCATGAAAAAAATCTGGATACCCAAAAGGATAAGGTGACGGTTTTTCCTAAGGCTGCTGACGTCATGACAGTTGTATCTTCCCTCTGTTGTTCCGAACTAGGGCGCGCGTTAGCACTAGAGCAATTGGGGTTAGTTCTACCGAGATCGCGTGCAACTCATAGCTAACACAAAACTCTCTTCATGCAAGAATGCAAAAAAAGCGCGTGGTGAGTTGCACGCAAGATAGTAGTTGTTTAGGCCGTTGATGGTCCAGATGACCAGAGCAAGAACCGGTCAAACGAATTTTAAAAACGCTGTGCTCAAAACCTATCAGGCTAGTCACTGAAACCAAGTATGACCCACACATTGTTTCGCCATCACCGTACACGCAAACCGAGCTGCCCTATTTAGTAAAGCGACTGAGCTTTCAAAGAAGCAGCCACAGGGCCGACAAGTCTTTCTTTCGTGTCGGGAGATCCATTTTCGTTGCACTCAGTAGGTGTGAAACGCTTCCATAACCGGGGTTTATTTGAAAAATGCGTGAAGAATGGTTCGTTTCACCATTCGACCATTGTTCAACTGTGTTAGCTTTGAGCCGTGTTAATCTCTGACTTGTTTTACCAAGATGAGTTTAGTGCAAACGTTCGAACGTACTGAACAGGGCTCAGCGCCCGTTCAGTAGTGCAGTTCTAGCTGCGTTGGTTCACTTCATCTTAACTGACATCTCTTGTGTACTCTATGACTGATTCGTCTGCATATATGTCGTCTGCAAGCTAAGCTAGTGAATTTGTGCTAACTTATCTATGGTGAAGTTGTCACTCAGTCAAGACTCGCAAAAGCTGCGACACTGCAGATATTTTATTGTTGACCTCACCGTCACACTTCATGCATTTTTAGTCAAGTTTCACCTTGTTCATACCACAGTTGCGGAAACAATTTGACCTAGTCATCAGTGTGATTTTTCCCAGGATTGCTTGATCTACAGTATGGCATCTGGAATCCGTGTACAACTAAGTATTCAAAATCTGCCCGGTGGAACTCCATGGCCAATTCATCCGAATTTTCTAGCTACGAGCAGAAACAGCCTTCTGTATTCTAAGTTTACGACGTAAATGATCTCTGCTTCGAGCGGCTGTAACGTAGCTTCGTGTGCTGACGGAAAAACCGACTTGATATTAGTGAGGTCCAAAGCTGTATACGTCGTAGGATTATTCAACATCACGATTGTTTTCCGCTTTCTGTCTTAACCATGTCAACGATTTTCTTGTCGTACGGACTTCTTTTGTGGAAGTTTAGCACCAAGGTGAATCAGGTTCACGTCTCCGAAGCACCGACGGTATTCACTTTTCCCCAGGATAAGCTTCGGCTTCTCACCAGCTGCTGGGCATGTCGACAAAATAATGAGTCAATATTTCGCTTGCTTACTTCCAACACAAGTATCTTTGTTTTAGATTAAAATTCTGTTTGGAGGTTCTCGCAAGAAAAGAACGTTCGCATCAAGATTCCACATATCTCGTCCCGTGTTAGTCACAGTAGATTATCTGATGACACGTTTTAAAGGAAGTCATACAGATTCACCTCTTAAAAGTCTTGTGCTACTGAAATCTGTTCACTTACTGGCCTGAAAATCGACCACTCCATGGATGCTGCACAAGTGCACCAGAAATAGGTAGATTCTCCCGTACTGTCTTTACGAGCTAGCCGTAGACATCCTGATTACTGCCTGTGAGTCCACGTCCACAATCCTTCTGTTGGTCCCTTCTTGTTCGATATTGTCTTTCACTTCGACGATGTGATGCAGTCAGGTCGTACTGATGTTGAAACGGCCTACACTTTTATTACATGTCGTTCCGGTATGATTCAGCTCCGAAACATTCATTTTATCGCTTGAGCGTTTCGGCACGCGTGTGGGACAGAATAAATGTTCTGTTGCAGCAGCCTAGGCTTAAGCCTGCGTGGTAAACAGCTGAGTGGATTGGTTTGTCATCTTTTGTTTCGTGACCACATAACAGGTCGCGTACTGTTACGGTCTGAGTTCTGTCCTCTGAATGGTTGTCATCCACCGCATGTAATTTTTTGTCCACCTGTGAGAGTTCGGAAAAGCGAGTCGCATGGCAGTTCCGCTATGTTCGTCTTGTTAGTCTGGGCATTGGAAAAGGCATAAGTAGTTATTGCCGAATGCCACGATCAGCCGCACTGAAACCACGGCTTACTACTCCATTTGATCGGTACTGTTTAGTTTAGTTTTGGACATTTCAGATGAGCAAAACAATCTGTAGTGTGCACAACCTGCATAGGCCAACTTTTCGATCGAGCGTTCACGCATGTGGAGTGTTCTTCCGGAAGTGGAGTCAATGGTGATAAGTCTGTCTGGTGAGCAACGAATTGTAGGTACCCTAACCGGCCCATAGCCTTAGCAGCAAGAACGGCCGTATGTAAACCGCAGGTTTGCTAACCTCTTGGCAGAGGTGCTCGGCCGGAGACATGGGGTGATAACAAATCTACTAGAAAGATCCAAACCCAGAATATGATTCGCTTGCTTATGTGTCCAGTAAGGCAAGCGTGCGTGCATGAATGTGCATGTGAGGCAAGATGTAACAAGTAAAACATATCGGTACTCCGGCGAATTGTCTCTAAAGTGATCCTGCCGCAGAGCAATTTTGTTGCATAGGGTTTGGCTGGAGAATGTCAACTAGTGGTCAAGCCAAGGTCTTAATGGTCATCTAAACTGAAAACGGCTCGAAGAAAAACAGCATATTCACGTTTCTCAATGAAATGCGTAGCTTACTGACTGTCTCAAGGCATCTTGGTGAAGACGCTCGACATGTTTACCTGGTTTCCAGCACAGATCAATGCTTGTGGACCAAGGGCGAGGACTAGTGGCCAAAATACGTATAGCGTGTGGGAACGCTCGAAACCACTCGAAAACCGCGACTCGTATGGTTCATTCCCCATTATACGAGGGGCTGATTTTTCTAATCAAACGGGATGACGAATGTAGTCAAAGCTCGGGATATCATCATCAGCAGCAGCAGTATCACCGTGGATATCGATATGCTGGTAGAAGGTGTGGATGCTTAACTGCTGTGGTAAGGAGTGAAATAAGAGCGAGGAGTGGGGGACTATCACAACATGCTCCATGCCTTCAGGGGAAATGGTGAAAATGTATCAAATACATCAACACCTTCAAACAGGATTGGATTAGACACATTGAGTCGGGGTAAGACAACATCAGTGTGGTTGACTCGGATTCCTTTGCACACAAGCCTGGAATTCAACTGTAGAAAAGATGCAGCTAGACAGTCCAGCATGTTAGCCAATGAAACCGGTCACACACCCTTTCAGAGTTCCTAACCACGTGCAAGGAGAAGCACGTGGATTGTAACCAGGAAGGTGCGAAGATCCCCATACCCATAGCACAGTATGCCCCTTCATTTCTCGTCGCTACTTCACATTCTGGTTCTCAAGCAACTTTCACCAAGGAGAGTTCGTAGCAGAAGACATTTCCTTCACTAATAGGCAGTGATTAGGCGTATGTAGTGTACGCACAGCACATGCACAAATGGGTCATGTTTCCCTAAGTCATACAACATAATTAATGTAGAACACAAGCATCTACCATCCTTTTTCAAACGATGGTGGGAGCTCATGCGGCCCGACATCCTGATGGCACTTAGGGATATGAGTACTTTATGTACAGGAGTGTAAGCACAAAGACCAGGAGGTAATCTGTTCGAATGAAAGACGGGTGTGGAAGCCGATGAACCGCTTTTGAAAGCTGACTTTTTTACTGTCCATTAGATTTTCAGTATTATCTAACAGACAGTATCCTGAGTTCCGCTTTTCAGATTTCGTTGAAACAGCTTCCGTGTATACCCCGATGTACTGACCTCTTCTATGATTCTTTATTCCGAGCTGACGTCTAACAGACCGAGTGATGCCCCGATCCCGAAGCGATATATTGTATTGAACCAAAAAATGGCAGACCATTATGAGATCCCGCGATTAATGTGTGTGCACCAAAACACTAGTTACATGCCGAGATTCCAAGATTACACATGGTGGCTGATGTCTCTTTTCAGTCTTCTGGAGAGGCAGGTTTTAGAGCACCACAAAATGAGCTTCCGTGCGTTTGCCTAACAACCAATTCAAGGAGTTCTTGACACCAAACGAGAAGTGTGTTTCTTGGATTTCCATGACGAAATCAGTGAAAATTTATTCAGAGCGAAGACATGATGTCAACAAACGTATGTATTTTAGCATGAACGAGGATGGAGAACCGTAGCTCCCCATAGGTGGCTGATCGTTATATGATCAATTTGGGGACACCAGGCAACAAGCTGGCGTCTACTGCACCAAAATCCATTACTGGTGAGAAACAACTTATGCTCAGTGCAAAGTTGTAAAATACGTTCGTCGTTGACTTTTCGCCTGAGTCTCGATTCAGCACGCCATCTATTCGCCCCTCAGATGAACTGAAGAGCCCTAATCGAGCACTGTTATCTCCAG
This sequence comes from Opisthorchis felineus, assembly GCA_004794785.1. Taxonomy (NCBI): domain Eukaryota; kingdom Metazoa; phylum Platyhelminthes; class Trematoda; order Opisthorchiida; family Opisthorchiidae; genus Opisthorchis; species Opisthorchis felineus. Next base: position 154,522 of record SJOL01003750.1, on the reverse strand, counting down.
TGATTGAAACTACATCCGATCTCTCCATGGTGGATAATGGGGTGAGTACTTGTCGATAAAAATTCGCTCAGTGAATCACATCTACAATTGATTGGTGTAGGAGGTATTCTTAGTGTATTTCCTGAGTGTACATGGGCACGGAGACTGTCAAGGGGGACGATTGAGGTCTTCAGCTCACATACTGGTATCTAGAACAATGTGGATCCTAGCCAAGAAGCCGCAAGGATCCCATCGTGCTCAACATGTCATTAGCCATTTACAATTCTTGTTGCCATGTCATGGCGCGTCCTCCGCAAACTTACCTTTAGAATGTAGAGGAGAGCCAGTCTTGGTAGACGGGGGCAGGGCATGCGGAGCAAGTATTCCAGTCACTTAGACCTCGCAGGCTCTATCTACTGGTCTGACCACTCTTATGACTAATTACCGGTACTCACCTAAGGGTAACCTTATTTCAACCAATGCTACAGAGACGTCGACGGCAAAAAGACAAGAAAATTGAAATCTTTCGGCCAGAAGGGTTAAGTCTCAGCCATAAGCTGAGTTGCTTCCTCCGTTTTTTGTGGGTAGGATTCATCAAAACACATTTCGGACGCCGAAAATTGCACAGGTCGTTGGATAGTTGGCTTCCTCTGTTATAGCACATCACTTATGCGGATACTGAGTTATGTGAACTCAGTAATCACATTCTTGTTCCCAAACAAGTTTAAACAGGCAGGTTAAGTTAAAGCATAAGGGGCCCACTATCTTTAAGCAGTACTCGTAGGGACACATTCGGCCTGGTCGTATTTTGAGAAATAAAGGCGTTACCCCATAAATTGAAGGAAATTTTAACTTATAAGTACGAATGAAGGACATAGGACAGAAGCAGAAAGCCGTTTAAAACGTCGAAAACATTACAACTAGCTGTCAAGGCGTTGGTTCCTGTTGTGTGCTACCTTTCCAATATTATCTTTGATCACCCCACAACCGGTCTCCGGGATTCCTTCCCCTGCTTGAGTTGAAGCAGCTTATCGGCTTCACTCGCCCAATTTGTTCCCAGAACCGTATGACTTCACCATGCATTTCTGCCTGCAGACATGCTACGCTTAAGTTGGTGTCCAACAGACTTTTTAACTGAGCCATGCAGAGTGTTCCAGAGGTAAAACGTCTCCCACAAAGAATAATTCCTGACCCGATATACAGTATTTATTTGGTGGTTACCTAGAAACATAGTGAACCTACTGCAGTAAGTATAGAGGTGGTTATTCTCTCTGTCTGGTATTACCGTTTATAAAGTATCACATAGGCTGCTTTGATGAAGCCGCCCAAATTCTTCTTCAATAGCAAGGAGAGCAACTTATCTCTAGGGTTTTACAGGGAATTTCGATTGAAAAGTCGCACGTGACTAGAGGTGGATGCTACAAAAACATTGACAGTTGAAAATATAGCCTCGACATCGGTAGCGCATGCACTAGTGGTGGTCCACCGGTAGGAGTGACGAGAAGTAACTAATGCTTCTAAACGCTTATTACAAAGTGTATTTGGTGATCCGTACAAGTCTGCAAAAGATGTTTGCCATCACAAATACGCCTTGAGTTCAATCTAAACGGGCCGCCACCTTTCTGAGATGTCCTAATTGGCTTTTTAGACATTCGGTGATTAGAATAACATATAAACTATTCGGGTGCATAGTATGGTAGTAAGTTCTCAGTAAAGATACCCTTTGCGGAGTCAGAACTAAGTCGACCAATAAACAAAGAATGGAGGATACTCTGGATAGTGCAGCTTCTTATGGAATATGAAAGCATAACGATGGAGACACGGCTGTTTTTGGGTAGCATATCAAGTAAAGGGACGTTATCTCGGGGACTGAAAGCTATAGCAAAGCGAGTACCGCCACGTGTAGCAGCTGTAGAGCCGCCAGAAGTCGTAGTCTGTAGTGCCCAGGTAGCGGAGGTACAGTAAGTTCGGTTATTATACGTGGGAATAGTATTTTGATTTCGGCAATGCGGTCATTCTCCATCGGCAAGTAGTGCAGTGCTCAGTATAGCAGCCTATTAAACTGCTGGCTTCCCTGAAATCAGGTGAGCCAGGCCTGAAAACTGAACATGGGGAGGCCAGTGTGAGCTTGCTATAGGTCGCTTTATTAGATGCAAGAATAACTTCTCTAGAAGTAGGATATACCTAGTAGTGATCTGTAGATCGGAAGGGAACGGGGTTAAGAGACAATATCGAAGAAGTAAGGTATGATCAGAAGCATGTCTCCGCTTACCCACCCCGCTATATGTAGCAGGTAAACGGACAGCGTCACTATTTGTATGTGAGTTGTAAGGACGGCACTTATCCTAATTATTCTTCATACACTGAATTCGGTATTTTGACTTTCCTAGTGAATGTTCCATGGGGGATGCCGTCGATGGGTTCAGAGCTTGCGCTTCAACCATTGATTTCCCTGCTGCGGAACAGCGCTTGTACCGTATTCATAACTTACAACCTTTTACGTGTTTGGCTTCAGAGATTTCGTTTCTTTAGGGATTAATCGAACGAAATACCTTGTTTGGTTGTATTTTTCGGAGAACGATTACATCTTACTAAACACCTGTTGACTTACAGGCCTGCGGTTGGGATAGATTAAGTGTTAGAATAAACAACCTGACTGGTGACGAGTGTGTGCACACATCACTCGTTTAAACAGTCTTGGCGCGTTTATCCTCGTTTGTCCACACCAGCGTGGAGAGGCCTTGAACTCGTGTCTCCATATTGTCAGGGCTCATCCTCATGAGCTTGAACACCTGAGTTACCCTTTGTGGACAAGCAAATGTTTCCGCCGCAGACGACGAACCATCCGGGTTCATTGGTAGATGAATTTGTTTACCTGGGCAGTTGTATAAGTTCTGGTGGACCGGCTGGAGACGAGGCTACTTTTCGAATTGGGAAGACCACGGCAGATTTTTTCAACCTCCAACAGTTAGCGCCGAAGTGACATCAGTATGTTTGTTAAGGACAGGATGTGCATTGCAGCGGTGCGATCCATACTGCCCTATGGATCATAAACTTGGCCTCTACGCGCAAAAGATGTAATAAATCTGTCTCCGAAGCATAGGCAGAGTCTGGTGAGAACAGCAAGTTAGCAGTGATGAGACACAACGGATGGTTTTAGGAAAAAGGAACTCTCTCACGAAGGATGAGCTACGGACGCTTCGTAGGTGACAGTGCTGCATGCTGGACGACCGACTGTCTCGCAGAGCTCTTTACGTCTAGCCCTGTGCTGAGTGGAAGTGATCAAGGGATGGACAGTCTATGACCTGGCAACGAAGTATGGAAGCACTAATTAGTAAAGTCAGTCGATTTCAAAACGGCCGCCACTCTGGATGGGGACCCCACGACCCAATTCACCAGTGGTCAATGACACTGACAAACATGTCTCAATCACGCTGTCAGTAGCGTTCGTGTATCAGAGCTATCGCTTTCAAGGCGCAGATGTCCAGTTTCCATAACTGGTCATCCCATCGCCCCTAAAGCTTGGCTATATCTCCCACACTCTCCCATTTTCCGGTAAGTGAAACTGCTGGAACCAACGTAACCTGGGTACATGGCTCAGTGGTTAGAGCGCAAATTTACTGACCAGAAGGTCCGTGGTTCGAACCCCACCTCTGCCTCTCGACTTCCCCTATCTAGGCTTGGGCAACTTGTTAGTATCCCAGCCCTCGTGCTTCCTTAGGGTGGGATGGCAGCTAGTCACCGAAAGGGTGTTACAGCTGAACGATTTTTTTTACATGGTTTGTATTTGATAAACGCAACTGAAGTGAGCTAGGCTCTTTTCGTCATCTGATCCGTCTGTGAGAGCTTCCTGATGGATGGTATCTCTGACGTTTGAAAACGGCCTGACTATTTTGTTTGATTATTTGGCAGTAGCCATGGGTATGAACAACCTACCCATCATATTTGTGTTGCTATTCGTTTGTTTTTGTGTGCGGCTCATATGTATTTTAAGTTGACAAGATATTTTCATGGGTCTGCGGATATTGGCGGATTAAAATAGGCTGAACACCATCTCACAAAACTTCTTCAAGGTTTCTAAATGCCTCACTACTTGGTGTTTTGGTGAAAACTGGTACTCGCGTAGTGTGTTGTCCATTCCTGGCCATGTAAAAACAAGGCAGTTCAATTACAGACCACCATATCCGACAGTCACTCGTTGCAATTTTTCGGCTCACAATGACATAAACCATATCATAGCTATAATAGTGCCCGCCAGATAAGCTCTTTAGTAATGCTAGTCCGATAGTCGCTAAATCGGTCTAGTTATGCCATTTGCACCCAAGTATCGATCGCGATTGCAGCGATTGCTGCCTTCTTATTGGACGTCTGGGTCCAGCCCCTCACGGGAACATCGGCTTGTGATGCTTTCGAGTTCATCCGAATGCTCCCAAAGCACTCCGTCTGTTGAGTTGCGCTACAGGACCGTGTCATGATACGCCTTGTTGACAAAATCTCGAACCACTATCTGTTTGGTTTTCAGGCTCATTTTTGGACAATCTTGGTCATGCTGCTTCCCTCCGGATGGACCAATTTGCCTGGCGATGTTTTCTGCTCTTTTAGTCAAGAGCCATCCACTTGGTTGCGGTCCCACCACAGTATTACTAGTATGTGGCAAGAGGAGTCATTCAGGTTTACTTTGACTCAGCCACTCTATGCATAACATAATAAGGTTCGACTAACCCAGTCTGCGCTCTGTGCAAAAGGCCATACTTTGAAATTATATGCTTAAACATCGCGCGTCCGGTTTGTGTCGAAATCATTCCGCGAATAACCCAAGATGAAGAAACGTGACTGTCAGATACGTTTATCTTAATTTTCGTTTGATTTGATTCCTGAAGACAGGCAGATAGCGCTGGACATGTTTTTGTTTTGACTACCCTACTGGTTATTTTTTTAGCTTGGGGAGAAGCTTCTTACCTGCCTCATGCAATTCCAGTGTCCTTCAAAATGCCGTTTTGGTGCACTTCTCTCGTTATCTGGATAACATTTTGGCCATTTGGTTCTTAATTTCAGCTCTTTGGACAGTAGTCCGCTTTACCTGAAAAAATTCACCCAGTAAACTTTTTCCCCTCTAAATGAGTAGAGCTGTATAATTAAAAATACTGTAATATCCCTTTGTTAATGAACGACGGCAAACACTGACACCAAGGTGATGCGATTACTCTTGGCTTTTTGAATTGCCTATGCACACCAGTCCAAGTACATGGTAAACTTATCTACTGTTATTGATGCAGATTAGAATACGGATGACCCTAAACGCTTAACTCCGGCTTTGATGACAAACTTTGGGTACAAGCCAAGGGCAGTCGAAAATTGAGGCAAGCCCTGGATTGTCTTTCTAGGACCATCTACGTGCTACTGTCACTGAAATCAACTTCTACCTGAATTTGGGGGGCATCTGTACAGTTGTTTTGTGCAGAGGTCCAGGTGCACTGCAGCTGACTTGTCTCGCACTCTCAGAGGGTGCGGGCACCGCAGTTTAGAAACCCTGCTATAATCAAAGGACACAATCAGAGTTGCGCAACAAAATTTCTGCCATCGAAGTTATCGCACGCACACGTTGGTGACAATCGACCTCAACTTAGATATATTAGGTTTGATGACTTTGCTCCCCCCTCTGCGTACAGGTGAGGTTTACGGAGGAACATTGCCCAATGTATTAGCAGTGGACAGTCAGTCAAATTGTCGTATGACATCGATTCTCGCATCTGAGTGATTTCGTGCCTTAGAAAGGCTGCAGCAGCCGGTAGTTCCTACGAGGTTTGTTGCTGGTAATGAAGAAATAAGATCCAGAGTGATTTGATGTCACTGTGTGCTTTATTATGCTTTTTCTGAGTTGTACAAAAGGTCACATGCCTTTTTGTGCTTTGGCCAGTGTTTCACCTGACATTCTCTTCTACAATACCATTCCTGACGACAACGAGAGCAACGTTTCGGAGCGTCCGCTCCACAAACAACACATTTGGGTGCATTTCCGAGGGGATTCGCGGTCCCATCAAGCACTCCATCTCCCATCGATGCAAACAGCTTTTCCATATGTTGTTCGGAAAATGTATCAGACCACTGCATAGCTGCACGTCGAGATGCTTGTCGGCCCCGTTCAGACTCAATGAGTTCCCGAAAAGCTCGGCATGTCTGCTTCCACTTCTTGGCATACCTATAGAAATCCGATAGAAAAGATGTGTGAATAGCGGCAATCCTTCTTACATCTCTGATTATTTCTGTTTGCTTGTTTTTACGCACCTTCATCAAGTGCGGTGGTGGCGTTAGGAGGATGAAAGTGGGATAAGAAAGTAAACTCATTGGGATGATAGGGGTGGGCCAACCGAATGATGTCCAAACAGCATGACATCGACAGTGAGCTGTTGTCGAGCTTTCATCAACTTTATTTATAAACGCAGTATTTTTCCAGGTGGTTAAATAATGTCTTAGTTATCCAGCGAGTTACGTGCAGGTGCATAGGATCTCTAGTAGCCTCTAGTAGAGGCCTAACAAAGTATGTTGCTAATTCAATGATAGTTCGGACAATATGACGTCCTTTTGGGCATAAAAAGGGCCATCTGTGGTTTAATAGTTTAGCTGTGTCACTAAATGATTCTGAATGATTGTGTCCATCATTTTTGTAACACTAATATAGGAGAACGGTCGCCGCTCTATGTGCTGGCTGTCTCTCCACGAAAACACATCAGTTGAGTTGACCACATGGTAATTTTGAAATCTTTTAAAACAAAAGCATGTGAATGAAGCCGAATTACACTTAAAGGAGGGTAGGCTGCAGAGGGCAGAGAAGAGAACGCTGCAATCTGATAGCCGGTTGACCGCAATGGTTGTGCTCTAATCTATGCTCATTTAAGCAACACTGGAACAGATGAACCTAACATATTTAAGCCTTGGCGATTACCATGACGGAAGATTCTCACTTCTGGTAGTGTGAGAGGATTTGTGAGTTTTAATGAAAATTTCCTCCTGTCAGTGAAGCTGACCTATGCAAAAAAGGCTGAGAAATACTGTACAGCTCTTTAACCCTTATTAGGAATCACCAGCAATGCACACCTCACGAAACTCCGCACAATCTCGAAAGCGTGACATTTCGGCTACAAGTTTGAACTCTTAGCCGTTCGGCCAAGATCGTCTGATTACTCGCACTTAGACAGGATATAGCGCCACTCATCCTTCGGTTGCAGGATCCACATCACGTGGTTGCACGTGTTGACTGGCTCCTCGAGTGACGGCTCCCTATGATTTTTGCTACGATGCAATTTGTGACAACAAAATTTTTGCTGCTCCCCTAAAGTTTGTTTTGATGAGGTTCCAGTCTAGTTAGCTGCTAGTTGCTGCTAATAGACGTTTTGAAATTCCAGAATGCGTTTCCGAGATCTAATTTTTACAGTCCTGTGCCTGGTTTAGATTAATCTGCGCTAGCCTCTGCTTCCTGCATTACCATGGCTTTCTCACGCTGCCCTTCTGTACTCTAATGACAAGCTGGAGTAAAGAGTTTACCGATTTCGTTTTTTTTTACGGTGACGGTATAGGGATGCTTCCGAAAGGGCCCGCCCATTCTCTTCTGGACAGGCTCTGTTTGAGAGGACCTAATGGGAGAATCACTGTAGTACATCGTGGGTTTTACTATACCATATTGACTGCACCATTTGTCTTGGACGTCGGCGACGATTAGACGGACGAGTGTTAATTTCTATGTAATATGCACTCATCAGACAGGTTATTTCGACGGTGGCTTTGAAACATGGGTCGGTAAAATTCGAAACAACTGATGGAAATTAAAGCTGATGGATGCAGCTTTAAATTATCAAGCATCAGAATTTGGTGGCGGTGTTCGGAAACAGTTTGGACTGCAGTAAATATTGTGGAGAGAAACAAGTAAAAAATAAACCGCTAGTTTCTGACCTCTAGGCTCAGCAAGCAGTACGAACCATCATAGATAGGGTGACAACAAGGACATTGTCCACTTTTAGACAGAATGGTGCCGAATGTAACCGCGTGCCTTTAGATCACCAGACCAGCTAACCTATGTGCGCAGCACAGGTTGTTTGTTCAACTCAGGCCAGAAAGCTTTCATGAGCCGCTTGCTATTAGGATCAACATGAAAATGGGTAACAAGTTCCTACCTACTCGGCTGTTCGCTCCGTCATCATTGTTGGCAGCATATCACCGGTGTTTAGCACCACTGTTTCACTGCTGTAGACTTACGATTTATTTGAAATCCTTATTGTGAAAAAAGAAACAAAAAGTTGGAAGGAATGGAGTTAGTGCTAGCCCGCTACAAGCACTCTGAGGTGCCTTCAGCTCCACTCATTCAATCAATCTGGCCAGAAACGAACTATAAGAACACCGCTGACATAGCAGTCGTATCTTGCAGGATCCCCAGTTGAGCGCAAGGAGGTTCACACCAGCGGCTATCCTGAAATACGAGCCACACTGGCAGTACAAAGACCCTTTATTTTCGTTTCCTCATCCTACCTACAGATCGGTGGTTTACCAGCTCTCTGCTTGTGCACAGAAATGGGCGCGGAAGACAGTAGATTTTGACAATGGATGGGTCAGCATGTGCGATGAATAATCCAGCCACCTTGGCTCCTTCAGCTGAATTCCCTGCTTCTCAATCGACTGTTGCAAATTATTTGGCACCAGTCTACACAGGCTGCAGCCTTTAGACAGTGGAAGGTCAAGGAATATTGTTTTCACGCTTGACAGTGCTGATGAAAACACTTTACTCCAATATAACATCTAACAGAAAAGTTCGGCGAAGTGGCATGACGTGGCGGAGTCGTTTATTTCTCGGGCTAGAGACAACCAACTGAAGTACAATACGAGCGTTACTAGGCAAGCTTCAAGGCCTTTAACTTAAAATTACAAACTGTTTGACCTGAGAACAATTCACTTGTCCATCTTGCTCCAATTGGTTCTGGTCTACATCCGGATCAAGCGTCTTTCAATGAAATAGCTCAACTTCATTAATAATTCCGTTATGCGTCATCTTATGTCACACTAAACAGGATAACCCACAAAAGTGAATTCCAGAAGTTCGTCACACATTGAGAAGGACGTTGAGAAACGTACACCCTAGCGCGATCCTCTACTACCGGGCGTAAGCATATGCACACAATGTCTTTGTTGCGAGGACAATAGAATTTTAGAGACGCAGTGGGAGACCATAGAACATTTTACTAGTAAAGTCAAGGTCAAGTAAACGAATACTCACTTTTTACACAAAGCCTCACGTATTTCTGGCACGAGTTCTACCAGGCATACTTCAGCCACACCAGATGTATTACTGGCCCCACCAGGGTTGTCAGACAAGCTGAGTTGTTCCAGGAACCTCCGCAGATCTATCAATACTGGAAGGACGTCCAGTTTAACCTCGGTCAGATATGATCGTATGCGTAACAAAGCTGCTCTTCTGTGTCCGACCGAACAGTCGTAACGCAGACTGGAGTGGTTTGCAAGTAAAATCTGATACAGACACAGCCAAATCTGAAACGTAGCATGAGACACCAGTAGGTTTGCGTTCTTTACAAGGAAATTTTCGATTTTGTGATCTCACGGTGCGAAACTAACACCACTGTTGAAACAGATTACGTAAACGAAGTAAACAATAGATTCCAGCATATCCATAAAGAGCTTGTTGACGAATGAACGCTTTTGGTAATTCTTCCTCCGGTCAATACAACTACGAGATTCTAAAATTATAAACGCAGTGTTCTTACTCTACACATTAGGGTACAGTTATATATGGTGACCTCTTCGATTGCAGATTTTTGAAGTACTATGTAAAGTAAGACGGAATCGTGCACTTTTGTGGAAGGGGCGTGATGGAACCACCGAATTTAGCAAATCACGACCAAAGTTATCCCTCAGAGGGTCGGGGCCATGTTAACCGTGATCTTGCTCTTCGGGTGCATCCTTCAACATGATGCAAGCAATAGAATACGGAAGGTATTATCTTGCTTGCCGGTAAGTGTGGATCTCAATTACCTGCCAAAAGAATTCAAACAATCCTGCAGTTTATATAGAGTGAAATGTTATAGGACGTTCTTTTAACGACTCGACTCTTCGGGATCGCGCCAAAAATCAGGAGGAATATGTGGTCTCCCAATCGAGTGAAGAGGTAAATGTGTAGCTGTAGCGAACCTGTCATTAGTGTGCAAAGTTTCAGTGAGGAATACTTGAAGAAATGTCAATGAATGTGTCGACCTGTTTTTTGCTTCCAACAGGCGAGGAACTGAGGTCGATGAAAACCCATGCGAGTCTTAGAGCGAAAAATTCTGGGGACACAGGATGACGAGGTGAACTGCAAAGTACCTTCGTACCTGGATATATTTGAAAAAGTCCTGCACGACGGCCGGACACTGCCAGACTCTACTGACTTCACGCTAGTGTAATTTCTGAAAGATAAAGAGTATAATGATACAAAGGAAACTTCATAACCTCACCTCTCGTACAGTGCACAAAAATGTTCAGATGCTGTTGGTTGTGTCAATAAGGATCTTTTTACCTCTCGTTTCTGAATAACAAGTGTGTAGGTTATCAGATGGAGATAGTTGGTCAACTTTCAAACTCCCAAGGGATCAGGCTTGGGTCCCATCCAGTTAGACACCTGTATTAATTGGGTCCAATTGAGCTGGCTTGTCTCATGATAGATCCTACGTCATGGAGATCAGAAATGTCTTCTGAGGTGAGTAGTCTAGTTGGTCGACAGGAAATGTCCTCCAGCTATAAGTGAAGAGCCTTGCGAATACATTTTTTGACAATCCTCCATACGCCCTGCAAAAATGGCAGTCATTCTTATGAGTAGCGGTGATTTCTTTGGAACGATAACGCGGTATGCCGCTCATTCCCCAATAATGTCGTAGGTCCTACTATGAAGACTAGGAATAGATTTTGCGCTTCATATTCCCCTAGTTGTACTCAGCTTCAAAAGGCAGTTGTGTGTTTCCCAACAGATCGTACTCACTTTATTTACCTCATGACGACTTTGGTCACCACAAACAAAGTATCACTTAAACCGTAATGCAGTTCTTGGGGTCATTCCTTTGGCCTTGACCATCATGGAAAAGGAAGTAGTCAGTTCCTCCTGAAGGTGAGCTGTCTCTGACCATACGTCATGCTGTGGCCAACGGAGAAAGTTGTTGTAGATTAGTTGGAGAAGTGGCTATTCCTCAGAGGGATCTTTCTGAGGAACACTTTTTATTTATTAGAATCATTTCAACACATGAGGGGCTTTATAGCCACAGAAATTCAAGGACAGATCGCATATGTGTGTTGCGTATGGTGAGTCTCCTTGGCTGTAGACTGAGTCATTATTACAAGCCCTAAAATAACAATTAATTACTCAATTATCTATTCTAGGTGCCTTCCAGATACAGTTGTATAATTGTGGTACATGATAATTCGAATCCCGTCTGCACCACAAATAATCTTCTGTAGCTGCTTAGTCTCAAGATGGCGTTAATGATGATGTTGATGGTAGATGTAGATGAGTGTTGTAGTTGTTGTAAAGACCAAATATTGAAATGGACAGTCTGTGGCAGTTTGCTCTGTATTGTAGGACTGTACCAAGAAAAGTCGCCTTCGTCAACCAAGTCAAGTAGTCTCCGAGGCAAACATTCGTGGCCGAGTTTTATTTTGGTTGATGTGTGTGGTAAAGGACTTTGGTTGGTTGTTTAAATCACGCGGTGGTAGGAAGCATGGAAGAATCCTAAGCATGAAATTAGTTCTGTTGAACGTTCTATTCATTAAAGAATAGGCGAAGACTCACCTTCAACGGAGAACCATGGTTATTATATACCTAGGTATCTTAAGGGATCCCGCCTGTACCCAGTGATTCATGTGTGTGTTTGTGCTGGTTCTGTTGCCTCCGATGATCAGAAGCGCACAGTAACGCGCAAAACAAAATATTCATTGCAACTGTTATCCTGTTTCTAAAAGAAAGGATTTGATACGATTTGATACTGGATACCCTAAACTGTTTGACACGCTCGACAAAGTTTAAGGGTTCCAATTTTTCTAATGACTGGTCTCCCGCTTCACAAGACAAGTAAACAAACTATTTTGCCCAGCCCATGCGACCCTTCATGATAGTTTCTTAGTTTGGTGTTTTACCGGTAACGGAGAATTTCTTGTCCGTTTATCAGTAATGATCCGCTGTAAAACCTAATCTTTCATAAAAAAGCGCACCGGGACAATAAATGGTCGTGATGAGTCAAACGCTATCAGAAAATTATATAAACAAGCTACCGGGATGCTGATACTGTACGTAAGGCGTTTATAGTCCAACCCAGTACAAAGGACAATGAAGGAGAGTAAAGGCCACATGGAGAAACACGAGTGGTTCACGAGGTAAAATCAGATTCTCACACATGGCTGGGAAACTCATCGTGGCCTGGACAATGCATACTTTCCTTAGCCTGTGCGCTACAAAACAGGTTACTTTTAAATAGCTGCCTCGAGTGATAGTGGTATCTATCTCAACTATTTAGAAAAACTTACGTTTCTGCTATAAAGCATTCTGCCTGTTTGCGGGAAAACTGGAACAACTGAAAACTTTTGGGTATCGATTACGAACAAATGCATAATGAGTGCGAACGTGGCTTTTTGTTTTTTTCATTCGTGATCTCTTAAGTTGTTTGTCGTCGATCCGTCGTTGTAAATCTCCATAAGTTCGCAGCTGATCGGTGCAGACTGAGATACTGACTGCCGAATATACTCTTGATATCAGTTTTATAAATGATAGCATGTGTCAGACGACGGAAATCTGAACAGTTTCATACTCACAGTATTGAGTTACTCACCTGTCCCTCTGTCTTGCCTACGGGTGTTTTGACTTTGTCTTCTGCTACCCATATTCCACTTTCCTGCCATAAAATGCGCTGAGGCTTGCCAGTTTCTTTGTCCAGACCAATCGCAGTCCATGGTGCTTGTTCCAACAATTGGCACAAAACCAGGACTACGTCGTTTGTCTGGAGCAGTCGCCGTGCAACGCCCAAAGGGAGTACGCTGTTGGCTGACAAACTATGGTCGATGAGATGTCGAACCAGTGAAACTGCCTTCATTCCTTTGTCAAATGAAATTACACGGTTCTGACGTTCCAGATCTCCCAAGTTATTGTTTAGTGCCTGGATATAGTTGAATACATCAAGTGTAGTTAAGGGCGAAAGATTCAGCAACGGAATCAATGGCGTGGAATATGCACTCTAAGCTTAACAGGTTACTCTATTAATAAGCACTGCTCAGAGAAATCTGAAAGTTGAAAGTAAAAAAGATGAAAGCGGAGTGGTGCTTTTGGATGTCCTGATGACAAGGATATATGGTAGTTTACCCAACGTTGTGTTCTGAATGTTTACGTGGAACGAATAATATCCGAAGTCCGAACTCACATGAAACGAGCAGTGGTTCCATAGGGCGTATCAGGGTGCAACATTCGACAGCTTACAGTGGGAAGTTTGTCTCCTGAGAAATATTTCGGCCAAAAATGAGTACCCACCTAGATTTGCCAAGAAGCACTACAACTTTAAGTCGTCTCCTGATATGACTGTAGTTGTTTATCAAAAAAAGGTGATGGCGAGATGGTTCGTCTAATAACTAATGCCACTCACACTCAGCTCACAAGCAGACTTTCAAATCCATCCAGCTCATGTTCACTGAATAAACCACGCATGCGCCAACTAACTCAGTAAGAGATTCGATGGCCTCACAGGCTAAAGCAAACTTCATTTATCCAGTTGACTGTATCTGCAGTTCCGTGCGCATCGGCCAGAGCATGGGGAGGCTTGGAACTCATACTGTCAAACATATCACTGGGTGCCTGCACAATACAGGCTCAAGTAATTGTTGAAGTGCACTAACCGGTTATCTTACAGGGACTAACCACCACGTAAGTCGCTTTACAGCTTATGTAGTTATTTGTGTACCTGGTACGGCTGCATCTTCAAGGTTGAAGAAGCTCCTACTATGCCCATTATAAGGCTCATTATCCACACGAAAGTACATGGTAAATGAAATTATGGAAGCCTGGTAGTTAGACCTCGTAAACTCAAATTATTTTTAAAAATAACTCATTTGAAAGTCTCATTTGCATCCTGCATCCCGTTCCACAATGTATGTTGTCTCATCGTCGTCAGTGGAGACAGGAACACCAGTGTTGATACTGATGCTTTACTGCCGTACAAACGCAAAGTTTGTCGAAATATATTTTAAGCCTAAGATGAAAAGAGAAAAGAGTGGGTGAGGGAGGAGACATTGTGATGGGCTATCGCGGGCATTATGAGGTGCCTACAACCCCAAGCGCTCAGTCAAACAATCTATTAGAAACTGACAACACGAACGCCATTGACACCGATCAGTCGCCAACTTTTGCAATGTTTCCAACCAGACGTAGGAGGGCTCACGGGGACCCACCGTAGAGGGCGCACGCACCAACAACACATAAACTCTGTAATCTCTTTCACACCATTTTACCAATTAATACATTGTCCACTTCGCGATTTCCGCCATTCTGAAGCAGGCATGAAGAACAACACTCGTCCCGGTAAATGGTGTTTCGGCATGCGTAGCACACGGCCGAAATACCATAGTTGATAGCGCCGGATGTTTTCCGCGATTAAAGCACCTGCTACACAACCGGATACCTGTTTTCTAATTAACTCGTTACGAATCCTTTTGATGCCATCCGGCACCAGGAATGCTTCTGAGGCACCGCTGGTCGAAAACCTGGATACGCCCTACGTCATCTGTCCACAGAGGCCGTGTTTCGCAACCATAAAACAATACAGGACTTACTGGATCCTGGCACACCAATACTTGAGACCCGGTGAAATGCATTTTTGACCATAAGGGATGAAAATTAGCCAACATGATTCGGAACTTTGGGATTCGTGCACTGACTTCTTCAGACACACTTATGTCGGTGCTAATACAGCTGCCGAGGTATGTAAAATTTTCCACAATCTCCAGTGACTCTCCTTGAATTGTAAGGGGTATGTTCAAAGAGTGCACGTTCTGAAGCATGACTTTGCACTTTGAAGGTGCAGGGCGCATGCCGAAAGATGGTATGACGGTAGTCAGTCTATTCAAGCAAGCTTGTGCTTCCCCTTGGTCTTCAAATAGGAGGGCGATGTCGTCTGCGTACTCCGGATCGACAAGGTTCTCACCAGCAACAATTTGAACACAGAAGTTCTGAAGACCTTACATCGTTCGCCTCATTATTTCATCAACGACGAAGTCCAACAAGAATAGAGTAAACATACTTGCCAGAAACCACGTTTTGTAGGAAAGCTTTTGGAGAGCTCAAAATACACTCTCACACGCCCAGAAGTATGTGAATATAAGGACAAGATTATGCTCACAAAATTCTGGGGCACACCCTATTGAACAAGTGTGGTTAGCAACACTGACCGATCGACAGAATCGAACGCACCCTTGAAGTCAAGGCAAACCAAGATTGTGGGTCGTCTGTACATGTGGCGATGCTTTAACACATGACAGAGTGTGAAGATGTGGTCGACGCAGCTTTATTCCGGTCGAAATCCCACTTGATGCTCACGGGTCAAGGATCCGCGTGCCACCGTAAGACGACAGAGGATCAGTGACGACAGAATTCTGATTGCAACGAGAGTCAAACTAACACCTCTGTAATTACCACATTCGCTGCAAGTACCCTTTTTGAAAATGAGCACCCTAGTTATCTGAAGAGGACTCTTTCTCCCAGATAGACGAAAATAGGCTAGACAGGCACTAGCTGAGGAGTTCGCTGCCATCCTTGAACAGAACAGATAGAAGGTCGTCAGGGTAAGGAGCACAATGGCGCTTGAGTAGAGATATACACTCGGACACTTCTGAGGCTGAGGGGGTTCCATGTTCACAATCCACCTCTCTTTTGAAGGTCGGCAGCCCGGATTGGAGGTACCACGTGGCCAAAGGAGTTTTTCTTTGAAGTATTGTGCCCATCGGTCCAAACATTCTCCCTTGCTGCATATCAGGGGCCATTTCGGTCCCTGGTAATTTCGCTGGCAAGATACTTAAGAGGACCAGTCGAACGAATCAAGTGGAACAGCCTGCGGACGTTTCCAGCATTTGTTGCATCTTCAATTTCTTCGGTCCTTCGGGTCCGTCAAGCTTTGTGGTCTGCACGGACATTCAGTTTCATCTGGCGTCGGACGACGCGTCGGGTTGGATTGTGGTTGCGGCTAGAGGGAATCTGTCGCCGGGCCAGCAAAGCCAAAGTTCTATCAGAGTTCCAATGTTTGGATGAGGTTGACTGAGTTGTACCGCAAACAGAATTTTCGGCTCTGAGTAGCACTTTGGTTATCTCAACCCAGTGGTCGTTAGTATTCGACATCGAGCCATCCGCAGGCGTTCGAGGAGCCGGTTCTGATATGTTAGTTTGATTTCCGGGTCCACTAGCTTCTCAGTAGCTAAGCGAAGTGTGCGGATTTTGCGTAGATCCAAAAAGTGCAATGAAAAGCAGCAGCGTACAAGTGCACAGTCGGAGTTCAGACTAGTATTCCAGTAGGAGCGGCAGGCTGTGATCGACTCTCGCTACCGGAAACTGATGGCGATGTGGTCGATTTGGATTAGGAACTGGTTCGTTAGTGGGCGCTACCTCGTCAAGCGATTTTCGTTTTTCCGACATTGGTGCCTGAAAGGGACAGTTTGTGATCAACACACACCTGAGGTAGATGATTTCCTTATCCAGTATTCAATCCAAGTCGGCCACCCAATTGGGTCTCAGCAGAGCCTAGTCTAACTACCTGGTGTTTATGTCACCAGAAACCACAACGACATCTGAGCCCGTTGTTAAAGAGCACCTAGAGCGTCGGGGGAAACTTTTCCTGGCAGATTCAGAGCTACAGTCAGTTGGGACGTAAGCAGACACAATAAACAGGTTGCGACAGACCTCACTTTCACGAGATTCTCCCACAGACGTTGCCAAAAGAACCGGGCAGAGCCGACTATCAGCGGGTATACAATCAAGTGGAGATGCTTCTGCTCGGTCGCTTAATACAATACCCACCCCAGCATACCCATCTGCAGGGGAATCTGCATCGCTAAGGGTTCGCAGCCGGAACCTCGAAGAGGCGAGGGGGTAGTCAGTTCAATCACAGTACTTGCGTTTGTTATTCTTGTTTCTGACAGACAGCATGCATCAATGTAGAGGAGATCCAGCGTACAAACAAGAGCCACCTGTTGTTCTGCTTGCTTGGACTAAGGTCAGCTAAGTAGATCGGTTTGGTAGTTTGAAAACAGAGTTCGAAATCTTTAGGATTGTCACGGAAGTCGTAAGTGCAAAAGCTGCATCTGAGTGTGATGCACGGGAACAATGCTGTCAGTCCTAGTGCTGAGACCTGCGGAAAGAATATTCAAACTTCAGTAGGGTAAGGTACAAGATGGAAAATGTGAAAGTATATGAAGGGAGTTGTCAGCAATGGCATGTTTTCTCTTACCCGCCTGCTGCATTCAGCAAGGAATTCGATATGGCTGGTGACACCACGCAATGGCCGATGTGGCATGAGGTTATTTTTAGTTGTAGGCATCATGGTTGTGTGTGGGCTGGGATACTGCCAGGGCACCCAGTCTTACACAACAGGACGATTAGGACCTCAACCAAAGCCTTTAGCTAAAGAGCCTGACCGCAAGGTAGCGGTATTTGTCGGGAAATACGAGGGCGTTACCATTTTTATAGAACTAGTCGCTACAGATTTTCCAACCCTCAACCTGGAGGGCTGGGAGACTGTTGGTCAGGCCTATAACTATTGATCAACCTGGTATGAGAGACTGTGAGTGTCGCACGGACACCACGCAGTATAGATCAGTGGGTCAATGAGGCACACAGACCGTCACACTACGGTAAAGTCCAGTCTCTTTGTAACGGTGTGTTTTCTAACAACTTCTTGTATTCTAGACGAACTTTTCTGTCACCATACTGCTGCTCACTAATTCTATCTTAGTTTATTTTACTTTACTCTCCTCTAACCTTGAAACACGTCTTTCAACACAAAGCACTGCCTGAAATGAGCCAAATTTTGTGATGATTCGGACCAGTTTAACCTGAGAAAAGTTACCAATATTCCTGTGCCGTTTATTGCGGTTTTCAGGCCAGCTCCTTTCACAATCCCCCACTTAACAGCCAACTGACAGTCCTGTATTTACGCACCAATTTATCAGCTCCCGCCTCCGATGCGCAGCTGCCTAGCCCACCTCCCCAAATCATCGGTGAACAAAACTGTGGCAGCTACAACCACTGTGCGACAAGTACGCGGTTCTTACAGCTGATAATAATGATGATGCTCTAGTGAATGGGTTATTGATTTTGACTTTCATTCGTCCATGTTATAAAACAAGTTTACTCAGAGACCTCTGTCTTATGCGCTGAACAGGTAGATAATAAAACACTTTCTTAAAAGATGAGAAAAGGGTTGAAATGGTACATTTTGATTTAATATTTTCAGACTGCAGAGTTTTGCGAAACCAAATCACTTTAGGTATGTACATGTGAAAAAATGAACCAGGTAGTCATTTTTACTACTTCTGTCTGGAAGATGGTTACCGTGCACATAGGTCAATGGGAATTTCACTCTCTATTCTGTAATGCAGTGTTCAACACAATCAAAATTTGACTAAACATGCTCACGTACCGCCGTATTCTTTGTTCTTCGGGCCTCATTGACCACAATTTTTGCTTTTTCCATTCGAATGCGAATCAACATCACTTGATGCACTCTCAACATCGACGTTACAATCCATTGCAGGCAGCACAACCTGAACTTTACACAATTTCAAGCCCAGACGGCTACCACCCTTACTTCATGTGACCGGCTCAGGCTGTACTTCCAAAGAGACAGTGCACATATGCGTGGGTTGCACGGATCATATTAGTGTGACAGTAAGCATGGTGAAATTGTCTGCACTGGTTGCATTCATAGCCAACTGTAAGTTGAAATCTACGTAGACCGAAGCAATGAGAACACATCTCCATTTCCTGCTGGCTGCAGTATGCGGGTTCTTTCCATCTTAGAATATCAGAAGACGTGCACATTACTATACTATTACCGTGCCAGGAATATGGTAAGAATTATCACCGTAGCTTGTTTTTACAAATATTAAGGCCGATTATTTTAATTACTTCATTAAGCCTAATTCAGATCTGTGTACATTTGGTCGAATCGAAGCATTTCGTCATTCAGCATGGTCTATATAACCAGTAGCAAATAAACAGCCAAGCACTAAATGTAGGCAGTCTAAATGACTACCTTGGACATTTTCATTTAAGGCACCGAATCTCTTTTTCCAGCTCGCTAACACAACCAGACATCTCCATACCCATCCTTTTCAACGAGTAAATTTTTCGAATGTTCAGAACTTTATGCAGGCTGCACCTTCTAGTGAGCTGACGGTAATTCTAAATTACGCGTCCCAAAAATGTGTTTATCAGGAAGTGAAAATCTGTAGCGTGTGCCCGTTTGGAGGTAAGATTGGAGAATTCGGCCCAAGTCATACTCGGTCATGGACAACGGACCCAAAAACTAAACACGGCATCCAGCAGAGCACATAATTATGTGCCAAAAGTTTTGTTATCTGGGGGTAAAATATGTACTGAGATGGAAACAATATATTTTCTATCCCCGGTCAAGTTGATGCAGAACATCATGAAAGGTGCTCATTTTTGTGAAGACAGTCGAAGTAATCCAAATTGTTGGATTTTTGTTTCACACGGAATTCTGTCATCTTTTGAGAACACATTGCTTTTTTGACAAATAGGAGAATGTTGAGTTGCACTTTTTCACTTCAAACGTAAAGAATGGGATGAAATAGCCCGAGAATTGCATAAGTAGTGGTTTACGCAATAACTGTTCTCAAGTCTGTAAGTCCATTCTAACCACATTTCTTGACTTATGCACTTGTACTGATTTGTAACAACATATGCAGTGACTCCTCGCATGTAACTGACTGCTTTTAATTTGAGTACTACAACTCCTCGAAAAAAGCAAAAAGTCATCAGTACAGTTGCTGTAACTAGTTGTATGTATTTGTATATGAAGTAAACAGGTGGTCTTTGTAAATGCTATTCAGTTGATTGATTGTATTTCGATGACCAACTTAGTCTTCTGTTGCAGTGTTCAAATTTCGTATCCCACCATAAAATCTGGCCTTCGCAAATCGAATCACGTTAAGTATCAAACAGAGTTTTCTGAGTATTTTCTCCCCGCGTTACGGTGGAATCATTGTTGCTTCCAAAACGCCAAAGATCTCTGGGGACTATACTATTTTGCCTGATCGCCATGGTACTGGATGCGGAGTGCGTAACACTTTGTCACATTGATAAATCGCTGTTTTTGTCACTTTTGGAGCTTCCATCCAGTTAGAGGCCTTTTAGCCAAGTTAAATTTAACGACGATTCCATCGCTTCCGACTCACAGAGCAATTCAGGGTTCATACTTCTATTTAACTTCGCCCTAAAAGGGTTTTGATGAGACTACCGTCAAACCAGAACCAGAGCCAAGACGGGGCTTTTTTCTCTAACTTGCAGTGATATACTTGCCGGACTTAAAGAATTAAATATCAGATTGAAGTTTAAGTGTCTAAAATAACTTGGAGGTACCTCCTTATGGATTCTTTGTTTGCCCGTCGCTTGATGCTCTCACTGATATTGCCATCATCCCGCCCTAGTAAATGGCCCAAACAGCCACAGATAGCTTGGGAGCTTTTGCTACTTTGTCAACTTAACTCATCAAGTTAAGTAAAATGTTGAAGGAATTCTAGGTGTCCGCAGTCCAATCTTTGATCCCAACCTGAGAATTGATTCAGTTTCAGTTATCATTATCGAACAACATCTGTCAGCAAACACTGTCATAGAGTTGGGAGCATGTTCAGGTAAAATGTGAGCAAACGAGCGGTAAATAAGCGTTGCTTATATGATGTGCGTGAAAGGTTTGTGATGGATAGAAACCAACCCAGGGAAAACCTTGAGCGATGTCAGTGCAAATAGCTTTTCAGGATGGGGTCTGCGTGATGCTCTTTGTGAATGGATAGAGAAGCTGCAGCATATGGCTGTCAGTTGACATCACTGGCGTTTCTGTTGCGAGTTTCCATTCAGTTCGTCTGAATGAATGTCCGGGGGTGTAGGCACTTAGGATTTGAGGAAGGCTAGCACTGTGTCTTCTATCTTAATAATTTCCAACAGTAAACCTTTCAACAGATTATGGTTTGAAGGCAGTGGAGTAGCCATGTTTAAAACTGATGTTTTCTTGTAAATGGTGGTTGTGATTATTTAAGGATAGCAGATTGGCAACAGTGAAACAAGTGGTAAAATGATGGTCTGTTTTGGAGGAGGTCGCAGATAAGGACCGTATACAAGAGTATTGCATTAAAACACGGAATGATTAAGAAGCGCTTTGGATTGCGTATTCACCACTTGTTTGCGCAATAACTGTCATATTTTTGGGAGATAATATCTGTTGCGGCATCTTACAGAGCGTATCAAAACTAACCGTTTTCACACTTGAATACGGACGCCTCAAGACTGAACAAGTACGTTTGCTGTAAACCATCTTATGCCAGTGATGACATGAACTAACCAAGGTAGGTGTAGATGTGTCATATTCAGTTCTGTGGGGCCCAGCTAAACCAAACCAAGTTTTTATAACAAATACTGTTCACAGACAGTGAAACATGAAAAGCACAAACAGCAACCGCTGTTCTGTTTGCAGCAGAAAAGACTATCATTTTAAGTACTTGGATTTCTAGAAACTCACGTTATCCTTCATAGATATAAATTCTTGCTTCTTTTCTTCCGAAGGGAATTCAACGACCAGATGACACAAAGCTCGATAACACCAGTCTGACAAATCTACCGCTGCATCGTTCAGCGTCTCCATAGCATCGGCATGAAAGGTGACGGTTTCCAACAAGTTGGAGACAAGAAGCTCGTGGTAAAGCAATGTGTAGATGGGAAACGAAGAACTAGGTTCAATCTGGTCTCGCAGAAATAAGGAAAAGACTTTTTCTTTCCACAGTTCGATGGCCACCAAGTCGGCTACCAACATGTCCAATTTCCGATGAGTTACAAGGTACTCCTTCACAAACTCATCACTTTGTGTCTGAGCTGAATTGACGGCCTGGTGGAAGTTTACCCTAACAGCCATCGATTGTGCACTTACTTGCATGTTTAATTTTGTTAGATAACTGTGATGATTGTACCATCGCTCCAAGCCGTACTCTTCATAGCTCACCATCTCCAGACCTTGAACGATTGCCTCTGCTTCCCCGGGGAAGAGTATATACTAGAAAAAATCAGAAGAGACAAGCATCTCGCATAAAGTCGTTCATTTTTAGCTTTTACGGTTTTACACGTGAAAAATGCCGAGAGCCAATTTTCCCGGGCGACAAAAACTCGAACTATCGTGCCATACTTCTCTGTGGTTTCTTAAGAGGGGACAGTATTGACTTGAACGGTAGTAACTAGTAAACGCACGTGCTGTTTTTCAGACCTAGGACTAGTTAGTATCGTGATTACAAAAAACACCATTGTTTTGAAGACACACAAATGTGCTTGTTAAAAAAGTTTGAGCCCTTTGAAATCCAGAGATAAAGGAAAAGGAGCTACCAACGATTTGATGAAAGTTGGCGAGATCTAGTAAATTCCTCCGGAATTCACCTTTCAAAATTTCTTTCAAATTTAGACATCATCCGTCTTTTATGAATTTGGAATGACTTGGTTTACACGGTTTCTCATTTTATCTTTTAAAGTATAATGACCTAAAATCAGAACAGAAATGTCTTTCTACCGAACTAATAACCTTAGATAATTCAATAGCTGCAGCGGAGAATCCCTCTTTACGGGTAGCAAAGAATACGTTTTTTTGCAGTCGAATCCTCTAGGGCTGGCCAACACACTCTGAATACACGCCACAGCGCTGGTGTTTCGTCGTTTAGATACACGACAACTACTAGGTCTGTGACAGGCTTTTATCGTTAGTAGTCAGTAGGTAAAAAAACAAATACAGCTGACCAGCTTTTATCGGGTTACGCCAAAATGTTTACAACAGTCAATGGAGATTGATAAAAGGTGAACCGGTAAATTGGAAAGTCTCTGTTTCATCGAGAACAGCTTAGAAAAACTTTAGTTACTCCTGGCTCGGATAGCACTGCCAAGTTAAATATCCAAAATTTCAAGCTTGTTTTATTTTAGTTATCTCTGTTAGCAATGGTTTTGTTTTATTCAGACAGCTGATAATGAGCACTAATCCGCCTGAAGAGTGGTGTGATTGTCCTGACACTTAACTGCTTGCTTCCAGCAGAAATTACTAAATGTAAAGAAGAAAGCAACAGAAACGTCAACGCTTTCGCAAAGTCTAGGAAAGCCGCTTGCCAGGTGTCTACTCCAACGTGGGTTTATTAGTACATATCCAACAGTCTAGCCCAAAGAAAGCAGTAAAAAATTAGAAAAAGATGGTGCCAGTATATATAAGACAGCATAACCTACTTCAATCATAACAAAGGACGTCGTCTTACATGCACAGGTTTTCTACCTAACTTAGTGGATATTCATTAACAAGACATAATTTTTTCATCAGTACTGAAATCAGCATTCTGATGTTACTAGCGACGATGCTTCAGTTGGGTCGAGTGGATAATGCTTGGTTGTTTTGAATCATCATCACCTTTATTGTCAGCATTGACAACACAACGTCACAGTTGAACACTGACGCTTTGCTGCCGTAAAACTATTTTGAATGATGGAAAAGTTTTCTGGCGTAACATTTTTGTGAGGAATACGGAATAAAAATACCCCATCTGTAGCAAAGATTTCCCCGATCATAAGGCTGTGCAATTTATTTCCAAAATTTACCGGTTAGCTGCCAAAAATGGCACTTCGTAGTGGCAACCTCTTTTGCAATGGTCTATTTTTGTTTATCGACATGACCTCAATTACTTGTGTCATCACATGTTTACTGACCAGTTTTCCACAGTACTGGAATCTTCGCGGGATGATTTTTTGCTAACCGCCTCCGTGGAACACATTGCACGATCTCACTGGAAAAATTACACAGAAGAAAAAAACGGACCAGAGCACCCTATGACTACTAAACACTTTCGGGGGTTTCACACTATTTATAAGTTCCCCAAATTGTGATATATTTTCTTTGCACTACCGAGCGTTTGGAAATTTCACAGTGGTTACTGCGTGTTACACACAAATAGTGCGCAGTCCATTTGCGTGGATCTGCTTAAACAACACATTGGACGTAAATGAAGGTCTTAAGAGGTAAATTCAATTTTTCGCGACAGTGTGCCTGACTTTCGGGTCTCTTATACCTGCGCGATTGCAAATTCTGACGATATTTGGGCAATTTTGAAAGAAACATGTTTGACCTCAAACGTGGGCGCCTAACTAAATGTTTGCTCATTTTTTTCAATATGATAAATCAAAGGTGATGCACAGAGCCCACATCATTTGCAAACTAGCTTGTGCAGCCTGCACAAGGAGTCACAAAAACAAGCGGATTGCTAGATTACTTTTTAACCACTAAGGCCTACAGCTGTAGATCGAGGCCGCATTTTGACGAACTTGATCCAGATGAACAATATGAGTATACTCCTTAAACCTGCTTCGTCAACACCTCACAACCACCGCTACTGAGGAGCTGTTGAGGTGTGTTGAACAGAAAGCTGCTCCCCGAAATCCTAGAAGAAACATGGGTGGGATCAATTTAATGTTTTTTTGCAAAGCAATTAGGAATCAGTGTATATCGTTATGTGTTCTATCATAAATACAGACAGTAGCGTATTCATCATAAGTATTTGTATTAAGTATTCAGATTAATATGAACACTTAGTAACCACTGAATTTTTCCAAGAAGAGTCATTGGAGCTTGATGTTTATTTTATGTATGCATCGGATGTTTCACGCAGGAATTATTTTGCGTAACCGTAGACGTACCTAAAACAGGTTACCATAAATAGCTCTGCTAGCTTAAGCCGTTGAAAATTTAACAACGGATGTGCTCTAAAACTGCCTCTCTTACATATCTCTGTATGCTAAACTTCGAATAATAAGATCCGCCTTCAAGTCGTAATATTTAGCCTGGTTTCTCTACTTAGGCTGATATTTTACATAGATTTCGCCTTACAAAGAGATTTTTCACCACAAAACACGTGATGTCATTAACTGGCATTTTTTGGACATTTTTGTACATTCTCCTTTGCAGTTGTCCTTCCTGATTTATGAGTGGTGTTCGACCAGTTTTAGCAGTTCAGGCCTTAGGTTTGTTGCATTTTTACCCTAAAACTGCTCTGGTAAGAAGGATTAAGAAGCGCTTATCCAACGAGTGTGATATGATTTTGCATTACACGCGTCGATAGTCCAGTTACTTCTACAATCTCTCTCTAAGCCACTAGGTTTAGAGCCCGCGGCTGTGACATTTCAGCTGCTTGTGGATACTGATGGCTGTCAATTCCAGAAGTTAGTGAGAAATGTCTCCTTCTTGTTTGCGTCGCAACAGCTTTTGGAGGGTATATATTTTATTTCATTGCTATAAACGGCATATACCAAAGAAGACAAGTTAGGCGCCGCCGCGAACATTGTCTTGCTGACGGGCTAGTTTACGGTTATGACAAAGAACGCCTGTTGTGCCGGCATCAGGAATAGTCATCGGTCATTTGGTATGCAAAGAATGTACCAGTTTTGAAGGTTCTCAGTGCGGCTACTCCAGTAGCCTATCTACTTGTCTTAGGCTACGAACTTATACCTTACTAGCGTATACGTAGTGTCTTTTGCACCCACGTGCTATGTTTGTGACATTTTGTTCACTTTCTCTTGTTCTTCTGTACAAAACTTTGTACTCTGGTCAGTACACTGGTCTGCTAACACCTGTGTATTTTCGCATTTTGGTTTAATTATGACATCAGACAAGTTTAGTTTTATCTTTGAGTGACATACGACTGACGGTGGGCTGCGGTTGCTTTGTTGGTACAGTCATGATTTCCGTCATTGACAGGGGATATCAATAATACACACTGGTGCTGAACTGTCATACGACTGACAAGGATGAAAAATTTAGCAAATTGTAAGAAAAAAAGATTGTGACAGGCAATTAGTACAACTAATTGTTGTGGCCTTAAGAAAAACAAAGAAAAATGGGTGCTTACTTTTTTGAACAGAACTAAAATAAAGATTTGCAAGCATCTTTTTGAAAGTGCAGAATTGAATCAGCCTCCTTTGATGTCCTCATATGATACAAGCCCAACACACAACCACGGTAAAACATCAGCTAGTAAATCCATTTGGAAAATTACAGAATTTGGGACCGCTGGACTGAATTAGGCGTCATAGTACATGGGTTCTTTAGCCATTTGCAGGTGGGTTAAAAGGCCTATTCAGGAAGGTGTAAAAAACAGAACGAGCTGTAGAGAGCAGACTTCTCCGAACCATTTAAACTCAGATGTTTCAGAGTAGTATGCCAAACACTGAGCCTTGGTGTACCTGCCCTCTTCTCTTGGTTGCTTCTGAAGCCCGCTAATAACGCGGAGATGCGTGCCTTCTGCAAAAAAAGTCGGTTATTTATTGAAATAAGTATGTCAGACAATCGATGTATGGAGGCACTAAGCGGAATATCTCCGTCACTGCGACAGGAGACCTTGCTAAAGTCAAATTGGATGATATTCACATATTTCAATTAGTCTTCTTTAGACGCTCGAAGACGTGAAAAATATTATCTGCTTCCTGTAAAGCCGCACTGACACCCCATCCTGATGTTGCTGTCCTTCATATTTATACTTAAAATCTTTCGAACCGGTCGCCCCTTGACTTCCCACTAGAAAGCACGCCAAGCCAGTCGATGGCAGTTTGCCCGTACACGTCTTTCACATTCTTTGTATGATGGCTCTGAAAGCCGGGTTTATAGCGCAATCCTTTGGAGAACATTTGAGCGTGTCTGCAATCGACTATGCCACAAACAGTAGCAAACGATGCTGCACTAACGCATGTATTCCTTCAGGTGCCAGGGCTTTTTGCATGCTTAGTCGCTTCAAAAGACAGAAGTGGTTCCAAGAATCTGTGGTTCAGGGGCAACCGGGAACCTCTAAAAATCGCACAAGTGAGGGCCAGTAAACCTAACCTACGGTAAAGAGCTTGCATCTCTGAGCTTAAATTCCGTATCTTACAGGAGGTTAAGAGGGAACTTATTTTGACGTTCTGCATCCGTCAGTCAGACTTAGAATTTAGTTGTTCGATATTAGACTGTGGATGCCCTGCATAGATTGTATGCAGCTTATTTACATTGATATAGTTTACCGGTCCCTCCAAGGTCTTCGTGTTGTCCATGGACTTCCATACAGCGGTCCGACTTTTCATTCACTGATATAATTATCACCACCGACAGCAATATACAAACAGCAGTTGTTAAATGTAAACTGCATTTATGCTTACTCTGGTTGCTATTTTTTTGGACTGCATGAATAAAATGGCTGGGTTGAGCTGAGCCGAAAATAAAACCATTTTTCATTTGCACCTCTGCCAACTGATTTTCCTAACTAAGCAAGCTCATAGTCAATCTGTTGTAGTTCATTTATCAATCTGTCTGCCTTACGACAACGTCCACAACGTATAACTCGGTCAAGCCTATTGGTGACTGCTTGGCCTTAAAGGTTTTTCTAGGCGCAGCCTTAGAAAATCCAATTAGCAATTGTACTATCGTTCAGATCTGGTACTGTTTGCATTGTGCATGGAGACCTGACAGAAACTGGAGGCCGAGGTTCTGTGGGGTGGATAGCAGTCAGTACCAGATCGCTGAATGTGTCATAATACTGTACCTTCCTCGATTACACACACAGCAGGGTCCTAACTCTTGGAAGAGACTATCCTCCGGTGGTCCATAAATCTTTATCTCAGCGCCTTAAGAACTTCAACCAGTAGAGAACATAAAGTCACAAGATTACTGAAAATGTAGTCCAAAAGTTATAATCTAACCAGAGAAACTCAGAAAGTTTGAAGGCCTCGATGTAAGAGCGGTTGAGGACGCTCGTCAGCTAAGTCACTTCCCACGAGAATTCTTAGTCAAAAATTATTGGAAGAGTGTGGCCCTAACTGTGACCTACTCAATTCACGAGTAGGCCATTCATATAAAAGATGTAACCTCACCACTGATCCTTCGGCGGTCATGGTGACCGTTTACAAAAGCGCGGCGAGTTCTTGCTCCAAGGTCATGAAGGCGTAAATTAATGCTTGGCAAGATAAAACAAGATTACGGACTCATGAATTGATGCACAGGCTTTCGCAAAAGTTTTCGGGGTCAGGTTTGTTGTTGTTTTTTAGTGACTTCCGTTCATCTGGAAAGGAAATGAATAAAGGTTGTGCTTCACCCTATAGTTTCTCACTGCTGGACACCAAGTTTGCCAGCGCGAGGACTCACAAAAACATTTGGAACTGATTTCAGCTGGATCCTAGGTACGGCGTGAAGAACAATCGGAGGAAGGTCACCTCACACACTAACCACAAAAAATATTTTAAAAAACTGTAGACGAATAAAAGTGCGCGCCTTGATCTTGTGGATCATGCCCGCAGTGTATTAGTGAGGTGAACGGTAAAATGCATGTCGGCCAAACCCTGTTCAAACACGAGGAAAGTAGGTCCCATGCCCCCATTGAGGAGTGATTATTCAGAGGAATGAGTTCAAGCATCTCCAGACGTGTTCCATAATCAACGGATTTGAGCCCAGTATCCATCTTCATTGCCGCTCGTTGTGTGTGCACAGTTTGATTGCGGTCGCCTTGCTACTGAAAATAAATGTTGGTTGGTTTACTTTAGAAGAGGCCTGACGCAGGCTGCATAGGTTATTTGGAAGTTCCTGCGAGTAATATGGAGAGAGTCCTCAAAAGAAAAACGGAGCCATTTGAAGCGTTGCATTGAGAAAGACGTGCCTGAAGGGAGGCAAACAACTTAGTACTTTTGGGCATCTTTCTCTTTACTATATTTTGGTCCATTACAACACGTAAGACAAGGGCTTTTATCGGGTCTTCTGTGGACCAAATATGGGCACGCTTTTTGGAAAATTGTCAGTAAACACTAATTTGCTACGTCGACAATGATTTGAAGTGCACTAGCCTCAGAACTTTAAGGTTTCAGGTTGTTCGCAAAACGTAGACATGCACTTGAAAGCTCACCCGATAGGTTGCTTACACAGACCAGATTTAAGAGTGACCCCACGGTGGGCCTTGAAGAGCTCCAATCGAGAGCGGTCCAGAGGTGGTGCTGATCCTACTTTCAGTCGGAACGTTCGGCCCGAAAATGTCCTCAATCCGGGGTGGAATTTCGGATTGAATCCTGCAAGTGTGAAGTTTGCGGAGCAGTGGAACGTGTAGAACTCGACCTAGCGCCTTCAAGCAGTCGAAAAATATGGCGTCCAATATAGGTCCTTCGTCCTTGGCTTGTGTAAGGTCGTCCATGAATAAGAGCACATTTGTCATACAAGAGCGGTTTGGAAGGAATAAGCATTGCTTCGAGGATGTCAGGGTGTTGACAACGAGGTGATTTAGAATGGCACATTTTGAAGCACGTTCCATCACTCGAACACTAGGTACACTTGTGTGGCTAACGAACATGTGGCTGCCAGGCGAAAAGCGTTCACCAGATTTGTGGATTAGTGTGGTAATGTTCTCCATTTAAGCAGGAAGTAGGTTGAATTTGACAACAGACTGACGAACATAGGATAGGAAGGTTTAGCCAAGCTGAGCGAAAATTACTGCAGCATGTTTGGGTCCATTTAATCTGGCTCCAACTTGCAGAACAGATTTGTCTTATGCAGGACTTCATGATCACATTCCTCTGCAAAAATGTTGTCGGTTAGAGGCCAGTCGCACTTTGGCATGATTAGATGTGATGAAGCCGTTAAGCCAGAATACAAGCCTGCATAGTTCTATCAGCGGGATTCAGATGCAACTGTTAGGCCTGCAGTGGGTCTTCCATTTCTGTCCCTTAAAGTGAAAGCTGCAGGCTTGTTTCATTGGCTGTGTCCCAGTTATTCAATGGCATATTTTGTTTTTCCCGGGGTCGTGATCAGTTCTCCTCTGTCCAACTGACGGATCTCTGCTCCACAGCGGTTCACCATTCTACGACATACCAGCTCGTATCCTGAGTCTCATTTCGTTGTCTTTTTGAGAAATAGCTTGGGTCTCGCTTGCAGAAGACGCCAAATCCTTCTGGGTGGCTTATCGTTCGTTCATCTGCGCTCTGGTTTCTTTGGCAAGAACACCGCATCAGCTTCAGGATATTCCGGAGAATGGTTCTGCACGTCTACTCCGCTGAAGCATGCCCGACATCAAGCTGGTCGAGAAATTTGGAGGGACCTGCAAGACAGAAATTTCTAAACCACGTCTGCGTGCCGGGGTCCCTTCCTCAGAAGCGGATAAGGTCATCACATGGTAGTCACTGTGTTCCAGGGGAGCCGCAAATATCACTTAATCAACGTTGTGGGATGCGTTCGAGACAGCCAGATCCAGCATGGGTGGTAGCTGTCCTGGGCGGTATCTGGTGGGCGCATCGACATGCTGCGTCCACGATCCTTATTTCCGGCGTAAGTCAACCCCAATGCGGAATGTCCACAATACCCGACGTGCAGAAACTACATCCAGGATGCTTCTGGAGCACTAAAGACACCTTCCAGCCAAAGACACATAAAGCGGGGGCCGAAGGAGAGTTGCGTGGTTGTTGGTGTGAGAAAAAACTTGACTCCCAGCAAACTTGAGGGAAAGGTAAAAAGTTGCGGAGGGCAAAAGAGTCAGTCCCGTGCAGCGGAAATTGGACCCACCGTGTAAGGATGGTCGAGACCTACACGACAGTTCTGGCTGTTAATAGGCCAACTGCCCGTTGTGGTGACGAGCCGGATGAAACTGGGAGTCTGGTTGAAGGCATATTTCGTGGCTGCGCGTAATACATGCGCCTTAACTCCCCGACCATCACATCACTTCTGAGAGAAGGTTTCCTTAGTGACTAGAGAACTGCCGTTATCCCATAGGTTTGGCAAAACGCAGACGGGGCAAAGCATTCGCCGAACTATTTATGGCTGGTACACAATCCCTTCGACCGGTCTGATCCACCTGACACAGCAGCGGCCGAGGTCACAAGGGTTATAAGGGTGGCAGAACTGGAGCAGAATTGTTGAAAAAGGGTAGCGTAAATCTTGGGGCTTCTGATGCTACAAGATGCATCCATTTAATTCCTGGTGGGGTGCGATTAGGAGCTGGTAGCCTGTCCTTCCTCAGCTGTGGGGTTGAGTGTAGGATGACACGACTGCGTCTTACCTCCTTCATAAGGGGAAGATAACAACAAATTACCCTTACCATGTGATTCTTTCACAACGCTGACGGATACTATGGTAAGTCCTGGGCTAGGTGCACGGTACCTGCGGCTGAACTCAACACGATTAATCGAAGAAGTATTGCAACAGCAAAGACTTCAGAACTAGGGGAAGCCGCAGGTATTTGTGTTCCGCCCGATGGGAACACCATGAGGACCTGCCGTCTTACACACTTAAAGGTACTAAAACTTGCCATCATCTGCAGCATCCGACAACCAGTTTAACCATTCTTCACAGATATACTGTTGAAAATGTATTTTTCAGCAACCTGACTAATAAAAGCAGTCATATTCGATAAATGTGAGCACAAAAGCATAAGCTTGACTGGCGTGGCGCAGTTTATACTTGAAAGTTAGCAGCGGATAACCTTTGTTCTGTTCTATCCGGAGATGTGCGTGGATTCCTTTCAGCGGCATTTATTTAAAGTTCATTAAAAAATCTCCAGACGTGAATGATCGTGAGGTTTACGTCAGCATGCCAAAATTAAATATAATTCAGTGCACCAGATATTGACATCTCCACGCAGTTTGCCAAGGCAAACACCTCAGACGTACTTTATGGTTCCGGTTTTATTTGGTGGCAGTTGATAAGATGCTGCACCGGAACTAGTCCGCGAGTCTTCGGCCTTGTATCTGCACACGAATCTGTTGAACTTATTGAAACAAGCATGCAATGCTCATATCCAGTACTACCCCAATATAGCTTGACCGCGTGGTTTTATTGCGTCAATTACCAACTTTTCGTTTCGAATGTAAGTGAAGGCCATTGCGTCACTTTTCGAATTTATTATCCTGTGGTCGTGCCCATGTTGTCTCACGAACTCTACTTACCACAATAGGTACAATCGCACTAGCTGTATTATAAGTTGTGGATAAAATTGTGAAACTCTGATTGGTCCTTGTTTCTACTTTATCAGTTCTGAACTGATGCATTAGAGTGGGATCTGCTGAAATGCAAAAATCTATTGTTTAATGGGACAATAGTTGAAAGATCAAACTTCCCTTGCTACTGTTGAAGACTTTCCCGGACTGATTCTTATCCACTGCAATTTTTTGCTGACATCCTAACAATGGACTCATGAGAGTGAGAACTTATTCAATGGACCCGAATCGCACAACGGGGCCGGTGAGTTCGCTTCGAGTTGCGTAAATGAACACATGGGAATAAGCTCCTCCTGCTGTCGCAAATCAGAAGGAACCAAACGTACACGTAAGCTGGATTCAGACACTTCTTATTCATAAAATCGCGTTCTGTTTCATTTGATTGGACTCGCTGGTTCATTCGGTAATGTCACGATTTGTTGGCTAAGATTTTTTCTCACAAGGAGAGTGGTCAAGAAGTTTACGGGATTTTGTAGTCCCGTGTTCTACAAACTACGTCTTTAGTTAAACCCGCTTCTGTTTTTGATAGAATGAACTGGGATAATCTCACTTAGGTTACAGTACTTTTTTCTGTTGCTGCGTTTAGGAACTACCACTGACGATATTTCATCATACTGAATCCCTGACACATACGGGTCTGATTGTGGTATAACGTTTCCACAACAAATCAGTGGACTGGGAACTATTACGCCCAAGCTGGCCGCCTGGGTTTATCTGCTTATCTTCTAGTAGTCGTTCGAGAGAGACATCTTAAATTTTGCATCTTTCACAGCAGCACAGAGACCTATTATTTATCAGCCAAAATTTGCCATCACAAAGGTCCCCATTTGTTCTATATAGTTGGAACACTCCACACAAGTAACGTAGCTGACGAAAGCTCTGCGTACATTTTTGATCTAAGTCAGCTTAATTCTGGGCATTAATTTGATAGGACTAGAGCTTGGTTGATTGGTTACGCATGTGGGCTTTTAGATAACGTAAGCAATATTTTACATTATGGGTTTTCACATATCGCCGATTTCTTTTTCTCAAGGTATCTACGGTGTCCTGTTTATATCATGTTTTACGGTGAAGACTACCATCAACAGATATATTATTCATGAATTGATCGTATTGTTTTGATTGTATCATTGCTTGTATCTTATCTGCTGTGTTTAAAAAGCCTTTCTAAAATTTATCAGTTTGTCAATGACCCATGCTTTCTCTCACGCAGTACTTTGCAGTATGTGCTGGTCAGTTATGAATCAGTGTTGCTTCGTACATCTGCATTGTGAAAATACATAAAACACTACAAGGTGCTCATTATGAGGTTTCTTATTGTGGTAAATCACTATCTTTTCCAGCTTTTGCTACTTGAAGCTGCACTGAGATCACCCAAAATTTGTCTGCCGCACAAGGTGAACGTATCTGGTGCTGCTCAAAAGGTGCCTGTTTAGCATAGCCGCATCAGGAATGAGACAGTAATGCCTTATTCGCTGCGCCCTCGAGTTAGGCAAACGCCCTGCAG
>SJOL01003750.1:86877-118027 GCA_004794785.1 Opisthorchis felineus | reverse complement strand
GGAAGGCCAGAGCAGCTTTTGTGAACCTGCGTCACCTGTGGCGTAGGCGTGACATCAGATTACCCGTCAAGGGTCGAGTTTACAATGCTGCGGTGCCTTCCATACTACTATACGGCTCAGAAACCTGGCCGTTGCGCGCCGAGGACGTCAAAAGACTTTCAGTGTTTGACCGTCGTCTCCGGAGCATTGCCCGAGTGGGAACACCGGATAAGCAATGCTGAAGCACGTTGACTGGTATTCGGAAGAAATATCTCACCCTCGATAAATGAACTGATTACACTGGATAGGTTGCACTGGCTTGGTAACGTCCTGCGTATGCCAGTCAACCGACTTCCTCGAAGGGTTCTTTTCGCAGAATGAGGCGAAGGGTAGGAAAGAGCCAGAGGCGGTCATACAATGACTTGGCAGCGCTTTATAAAAGCCATTGCCAACAAACTCAGCTGCGCTGGCCATTGCCGTCTTCCTGGATGGGGACCCCGATTCGGGCCACATCAATGGTTAGAGACATTGTCAGACATGGCCCAGTCGTGCCCCAAATGGCGCTCGTGCATCCAAGCTATTGCCTTTAATTTACAACTACCTTTCCAATCCCCCCACTTGATAGTCCGCTGACAGTGCTGTATTTACGCACCAATTTATCAGCTCCCGCCTCCAATGCGCAGCTACATACCCCACCTCCCCAAACCATCGGTGAACGAAACTGTGGCAGCTACAACCACTGTACGACAAGTACGCGGTTCTTACAGCTGACATTGATGATGATGATGATACGTCATAGTGGAAAATATGATACAAATTCCTTCGACAGACCACTTCGGAACTGTTCTCACAGCCTCATCCTGCGTCCAGTGAGGTTCATCCTCTAGGTTTCAGTGTCGTGTCCACCCATTTTTGGACTGGCATGATATCTGGCTGAACATGTATAGCAGTGATGTGTCGTACTTCAGAGGAGCTGCGGAATACAGAGCAAGAAGTCAACACACGTACGAATGTTTTGGCATTTGACATATTGACTCACTCGCCTTGGCCAGATTATCCTTAACGTGGGATCATATGTTGCCTGACTAGCACCCTTTAAAATCCGCAACACTGTAGGCCACGCCGGTATACCTGTTAACAACCTTTCTACCACTGACATTTAACCACCCTTTAGTGTTTCCTCTATCTCCGGAGTAACCACCCGAGCAGACTGAAAAGAAGCGGTTGTCTCTGAAAGCCGGTCTCTTATGAGAGTGGTCTTCTAGGTGATAGACAACCGCAGTCTGTTTTAGAGTACTTATTCCACAGAACTATTTTAGTTTCTGGGACATATTGCCAATATGCGTATTTTTAACGGTGTCCGTGATAATATGTGTGACTCAATTAAAGTAAATGTATTACACTAGCCTCCACATGTTGCGCTTGTGGAGTTTTGACCGTATGTAATGATCCAACCTTACTGTGTTTACGGACAGCAGTAAACGCTCTTCGCAGTCGACGTCTTTCGGAAGGCTCATTGTCACTTAGTAGAAGAGAACTTTAAAACAAACTCCCCGAAGACACCGCTTTCAGTCATTCCTTTCTGATGGTCTTTTTAGATGAAAACAAATGTAACAATTCAAGAAAAAGTCGATCTACTTAGCTGCCGGGAATACGGTGACCTATACACAGGAGATTAATTCAAAGAGGTCATTTAACCCCTCCTTAGAGCAGCCTGCTTTCCGGGATTGTCCTCACATCACACATTGTGGCTGAACGGTTACACTGATGTGGATTCTCCTGTGGAGTAGTATCTCTGAAGGGCCGGCACACTCGGAAGTATAATTTATCTGGTTGTTTAGCTTCGTGTTTGTCACCCAATAGGCCAAGAGGTCTTAAAAAGCTAACCAAAATTTGAGAAAAGCGCTTCTTTTAGAATCCTACGTTTAATGGTATTTTTATAAGAAAACCTTTTTTAATCTTATAAAGTACGGTACTTGATGGTATGCATTCTTGCCAAAACATGCTACACTTTCTAACCTACGGTCTGAAGACTTTTTCACTCACGTTTAACCATAGTTCTGTCTCTTTAAAGGAAATACACTCAAGTGAGATTTATTATCTAAGGTGATCAGTTTTAGTTCACAACCTTCAGTTTATCTCCGGAAACCACCTAAAGAAGTAAATTAGAAGCGGCATTTTTGAGGGATGCCCTTTACACCAAGGAAAGTTGTGGTGTTTATGCACCATATTAGCGAAAGTCGCAAAAACAGTTTTAAGTTGAATGGGTCATAATAGAGAAAACGTAACCCACCCTTTTTATGGGACGGGCTACCTAAAACTCTACGGCTTGGCTGAAATTGCTCCTTCAAGATGATTTATGACGACCTGCTTATAGTTGCGACCCACACTGTGCATTTTATTACTTTTTAATGCTTTATCTCAGATTAAAAAAGTTGCTGTTACGAAACACTGTTCGTTCTTTTCTCAGGTACTCAGAAAAAAATGAACCAGCTAAACGAAGATAAACTCTGCGCCTTCCTTAAACGACATCCACATATTGTCGAACGATATGTTGTAGAAAATTGCACTCAGATGACGTTGAACCAGTGGTCAAACCAGCTTGCCAAAAGACGGGCGGAACAAGATGTTTCGACTGGTGGGTAGATGGTTGTTTCTTAGGGTAATTCGTACAAAGAATTTAGCGCACACCTCTTTTAGGAACCACTATATCTGTACTTGATAACCATTATGTGTCATCGTGCCTACCTGAAATTGTCATTACTAAACTGAAGTTCCAGACTGAGTTGTTTAAAAACTTTGGACTTACTTTGTGAAGTAATTTCTCTGCAAGCTTGTTTCAGATTGTCGGAGGCCCTACCATTAACCAGCGTTTTAGGGCCAATGATAAGAAGCATCATACCGCACGAACATCTGGTTAAATGTTTACCAGGTGCCAAGGTGTATAACTAATAGGTTAGGCGTTTGATTGGTAAATGAACTCTTCAGTATGGAGTTTTATTCGTCATTCACGTGAATACTGTGAGATGTACTTTTTCTGTCTATTCACGAAGAAACCATACGAATTTGTGTAACCATGCTGGTAAACTTAGCAACCAACGGATTAGTGAGTGTTTTTTTTCGGCACACCTACATGTTTTCTCCTAAGTTGACGAGCTGCGTTAAATTTCTCACAGTTAATTTTCGCCACGGGTAAATCATGCATTTTTATTGGTTATATTATACCAGGCTAGCGTGTGTCATTGCCAAGCGTATGTTAGCCCATATATATATATATATATATATATATATATATATATATATATATATAATGAGCCTTTCAGTGAATGTGCATTCAGCCGGTTACTTTCGGACACAATTGCGCCGTTTATCTGGTTTTGTATCTTTTCTGAAGTTTTCTGCCCCAGGCGATGGCCTAGCTACACAGAAGCACTAAAATGCCTGAGGGCTCTTCGATGATAAGGAGACAAGACGGGAGTGCCCTTGCTCATCCACAGCATAAAAACAGGAAAATTCAGCATCTCCAAAGTATATAAGTGTTTTACATTCTGAGGATTTAAAGCGCACCTAACAAAACTCATTATTCCAAAACATTGATTGAAGATTAAGAACAACGCAATCACCGTGCTCAGCGCCACTCAGCTTGTCATTCGAAAGAAGCCTTACTCGTGTAGATTTTCAGATGGTTCAATTGTTAATCACGAAGCTGAACAAAAAGAAGTGAACCTAGAATCTTTGGTGGTTCCAACTTGATGTTGAGCACTTCGCAGAATGCCGTTATTGACGGACAACCTCCAAGCACCAGGGAAGACAAAATGCGGTGAATGTACACTATTCTTACTCCGAAGCGGAATCTGAACCTGTTCATCAATAATGTTCTCTTCATGTTGCAACACGGAATTAAGGCGTTCTTACCACTCTCAGTGGTTTTATGCTGCGATCACAGTTTTCTTAGGAACTGTCCCTTGATCACTTAGTCACTGGGTCCGCAGAGATACTGTTTTTGATCGAAGATGCACCTCTAGCCTTTGACCAACCCAATGCAACCTTCAAGGCATCAGGGAACATGCAAAGTACAGACAATCAGCAATGCCAGTATTGTCGTTAGATTCAGAAAGTAATCCCGTCCATAAAATTCAGCGAAGCTGATCCACATCATCACCGTTATTGTTTTGAAATTGGAGATGAACGGCTACTGGATCATCAACTAGGTTATTGCTCCTGATAGTCGCCTTCGCCATTCCAGTTTGGTGGAAACATCACCGTCTTCAACTGTTACCGCTTGCTCTGGGAACTTTGACCCTTGGATTCTGAACGAAAGTCGTACAATAAGTTTCGAGACCGATAAAAAAGCGATGAACCCGACTAAGTCGGAATACATAAAGCTGCTGGGACTGCCTACTCTTGGCTCATTGGAGCATTTTGGGCTGGGTTAAAACGATAGTCACACTGGACAATGTCCTTACTGAAGGTTGTACGTGCATATTTAGCCAGCAGCTTCCAGAAGTGAGCTTTCGAGCCTGGTCACCAGGACCATCATTCTGAATCTCCGGTCTGCAGGACTGCTTGCCCCATTGGCTTGGTCACATTTACCTAGCCATTTTGATTACCTCTTGTCCATCTACTCTTCTGACTCCGGGAGAGCAAAAAGCGCACTTTTGCTCGCAGTGGTTCGTACACCAAAATTTGGTGCATTCGTGAGCTCATCAAAGCCCCCCATAAGCTTTTCCGGCACAGAAGCGAGTCGTTCGATTCTTATGCCACATTTTGAAACGAAATTACTCCGACAGGTTATTACACTGTCCTTCCATAGGCCGCAAGTTCTTGCGAAACTCGTGCACCTCGCCCTATTGCCAGAAACCCAAGTGGATGCGTTGCTTTGACTGAAGCATACACGCACGTTTGATCGTTGTGAAATAACCCATGCCAAACAAGTCAAAGATTCATGTGTGTCCATGTGACGGTATGATCTGGCCATCCATTAGACACAGCTCAATTCCCAGACAGGAAGTTGCAGCCAACCTCCAGTAGTCACAAAACACATCTTGATCTTCCACCATTAACAATTAGGGAATAGCTTGTAATTTCTTTTGCTGACTCTACCAACGGCCAAAATGATTTCTGCTCGACCTGAAAACATTATCACATTCGTTCACTCTAATTGAATTACGGGATCGAGGTGAAGAGTCGGCTTTTAGTTCATTTTCTCTGGTGGTCTATACACGCAGTATCGCTTACGATATTTTGATGAACAGAATTATTTCTCCACGATCTCATAGTATGTTCCATTTGTATAGAAAACATTGAAGCCGCGAAATTCCGTTGGAGTTAGAAGTCGGAAGCGTTTCATCAAGTAAAATAAGTCTGTGCTAATGTCCTTTATGACACCAATCGCCTTTCGATAGGCTTCGATTACAAGCAGGTAGGCACCACTCTGTCTCAGTTCAACATATTTCAGTTCTCTAAGTCTTTGGTCATAAACTGCGGCCAAAGTTACTAGTTTCATCACTGTTCATTGACCTAATGCAAAAGACGCAAGAGATGCCCCATGTTCCTCGTTCTTCTCGGAAGGATACGCTTCTGGTCCAAAGGGATAGCTAGTAATACCCGTGTACGTTTCCTTGTTGAAGAAGTACTTTATTTGCCAATGAAAGTAACGTTGTACTGGTGTTGAGCGTAGAAAGTTTTGGAACTTAAATTCTGGTACTCTATCTGTGGAGCTTTCGCTATTAGTAGTATGTTTGTTCCACAATTTCATGTTACCTCGATACTACCTATACCTCCTACTGATAACAGTGTTCTTCGTTGTCAGCCCGTACCCTATAAGTCCCGTTTTAGAAGCTTCCGTAGATGGCTACTAATGAGAAGTGAGTGCAGATAAACACAGTCTTTGTTACATACTTCCGGAGTGCCCTTTGTTGGAATAATTCAGTGCAATTAGGTTGAATTTTGTCTCAACTCTGGTACTTTCCCTAGTACAACCGCACACCATTTACCCAGAAATGGGAATGAGAATGACAATGATTAGTAATAGAAGACAAATATAACCATTGTGGATGCCACCAGACTACTTTAACCTGAAGCAGAAAAGCTCAAAATTAAACGTGCCTTAGTGTATGAAAAGGTGTGTTTAATCAGATGGTAATCTGGGGGCATGTATAGAAATTTTAAAGTGGAATTTTCATGGGAAGACACAAATGGATTTGGTGTTTATGGAACACACGACTTGTCAGGGTAGAAAATCGTCACTTTCAATAATCTACTGGCCCAGAATCTTATCATAGATTTACCATCTGCATCTGTGGCTTCCAGATTGCAACACAGCCGGTTTTGTCTTGGTCTCATGTGAGAAAATGGCGCCAGCACTAACCTGGTCTGTCTGGTGATGATTCAACACCTTCCAGATAACCCTGAAGGATCGAAGAATGCATTACACTTTTTCGATTCATTACTCAATTTGAGCTTAATACTTCTAGACCTTGCTGAAATGCGGAACCCATCATGAACCCATCGTTGTTTGCTTTGTCTGCGGGCATGGAATCCACGGTGCTCTGTGTCAGAAGGTCTATTGGTTGGGCAGCATTTTTTGTGTGATTCACCCCATGGCATATCACGCTGACTAATCTACCTACGTTTTTCTCTAGATGCCCCTACATCAAGGGAAGAGAAACGTACCTCTCGCCATGCAGCCTCAAATTCTCATCAGTCGCAGTCGTCAGCACTTATGTCTTGGAAACTGATCAAAGCAACCAGAGCGGGACAAAGCAATAAACTACTAATATTCGCCACCTTAATCTCATCGCTTTGCGAAAGTAAGTCTGTTAGGTCCAGAGAATAAGTTTTTATTTTCTATCCCACAGTGAGGGGTAGCCAAATCCGTGAAGGCCAATTCACCTGAGGTTTACAACCTTCACTTTGTCACGATTCCAACTGTTCTTGTTCTATCTGATTTGTAACTTGTTCTCCACCAGACCACAGTGTATGTTATCGGTTATTTTTAATGTTGGGTCTAGGAGTCATTCGACTTGTGAAGCAGACTCGCCTTCTAGAAGTCCAGGATGTGGGATTCCACTTCTTGTATTCATCTATTTGAATTTCAAGACTACCTGTATAATTAGCTGGCGAATTGTGTGTGTATGCAAAATACTTTCCCTACTGAACAACGCTCCCTATATGTGTTGGTTTTCCGGAGCAAACCTCCGTAAATGATAACGAATTATAGACGTGCATATAAAGTACAATATTTCTTACCAGCTCCACTTGGTTTGTTAGTAACATTTTAAGATAAGTTTTTGATAGTGTGTTCTCCCATGCCACTATGCTTCAAGCATAGACCCTGGTTCTTCTGACACGCTTTCTGAGTACGACGAACCGTCGAGTGACTGGCAACTTGACCGTTAGCCTAGTTAGCTTTCCTTTTTATCATCTTCTGTTGCAATACTAGGTTTCCCAACATATTGCTGTGCGGCTATGAGCTTGCGACCTTGTCTAATTTACCTGGCGATCCGGTTCCTATCACTGGCTGGGCATCGTTACACAAGTAGGCAGCATCCGAGAGTTTTATCGGACCAGAGGGAGTGTATGTGAAATCTGTGCTGTGTCCCTGAGTAACTGTTTGGACATGCCAAAGTAAAAGAAAAGCGATCAAAATAAGCGGGGCTATAACGTTTGTGGAAGTATTTCATACTTCAGGTACCCTCTATATGATAATGGACTTTAGAATGAGGCTGATAATAAATACAGCTCCAGCCAAGAAACTTGTGTGTAGATTTTATCCATATACTAATCCCTCCCATCATCCTACAATTTAGAAGTTTCATCCATCCTTCCTGCTTCATCATTCTTCACCCTAACGGTCTGCCATTATTGAGCAAATTACTCTTTCTAAGATGTACGTGATCCTGCAGTTGTGCAACTGATATAGTCAAGTAGTGTCCAGGTAAATCTTACAACAGAGTTAAACCTGTATCCTCGCATTCGAATTTTGTACATGCAGCCGAGTGACTGGTCGTATAAGGTGCATTTGTGTCATAATCAACATAACAGAAAATATAGATTCATAAATGGAATGAAGAGGCAGCGCAGGCCATCTATTGCAGGTATATTGCAGAATTTATCAATTTCACATGTCATTAGTTGCCTTTATCTTCTTTACCCGCAGATATACCAGTTGACGGATCGACGCTTTACCTCAAAGATGCCGAAGGAAAGTTCATATATGTGCACGACTTGGATCAACCAATGTGGGTAAATTATTGAAATCGATAAATACCCTGGCATGTTGCTTCAGACAGGATCCAGCTGAAGGTGTGCCAAAATATGAAATAAATTCACGCAAGCTCCTCGCCTGTTACGCGGTCGAAACTGGAAAATGTGTATTCTCGGATGAATTGCCAAAGGTATCGTGCACTTACATCGGTGCGAATCGCCTAAATTGTTTCCCACTATTTAAAAAGGCTTTTTCAGCCTAGAAAAGGTGATTTTTCATGCAGGTGACTGCGTTCATTTTGAGGTTATCTGGTGCACATTGGCAGAGATGTTGGACCTTACTTCTTATGTAGCTCAGGTAGTAAACCAGTAAATGGGAATGTGCGTACTTCAGACCCTCCTGACGAGCAATCGTGATGGTAAATGTGAGATTCGGCAAGCTGCATTACCCAGACTTGTTCAGATGTTCACGGTAGGTGAACGATACCTTACTGGACAAAGCATGCACGAAAGAATAATGCGCAAACAAATGTTGTACGAGTGAGTGAGCAATGATGCATTTTCGACGGATCGTAGAAAGTAGCTGGTCAAAAGTTCGAATCATTTTTATGTAGACTGTGTAAAATGGCCCCACAAAAGCTTGGACAAATAGAGGCTTGTGGGATGGAATTTATTCCAAACTGTTGTACTTAATAAATGCCAGGCTGTGGAATTAAAACCAGTCTATTATCAAACCACGCTTAGTTTAGAGGAATACACTCAAATAACAACAAACATGTGAATCTGAGGAGATTTCTTGATCAATGAACGGTGAACATCCCGCTTTAATATCAACACATGTCTGAAACCAGATATCCTAGCTTCTTCAGATGGTAACAGCATAATTTCAGACTTGTCCGCAAATTCTGCAATTGTGAGACTTTGGTTTTCAAAATAATTAACCTTCCCGAGGGGAGCAAATATCGTTGAGGAAAACTGGACATTTTATCAATAATTTCGGGAGAGAATGCCACGAGAACCAAAGGTTTCATTAGATTTACCAGTGGTATCCTTCATGATCCTGAAACAGTTTAACCATTCAGGGAGGCGACAATGACCAGCGGAGCTGAGTTTGCTGGTAATGGCTTTCAATTTCACAACCAAGTCATTGTTTGACCTCCCCTGGCTCGTTTGCACCCTTCGCTTCGTACTGCAGTTTACTCTCAAAGTTGCTGGTACCCACTTATAGTCTTCCGGAATTTCACTTAACCGCTAGAAAAGACTCCCTTTCTTTTGTCAGAGTACCTCGATGAAATGGATTGCATGGTCAGTCTGCGGTACCATTATGAACCTTTTTAGACTAGAAACAAGTCCGAGTTTTCACCCACTCTGTTAAGTTACGCGATTTGCTGGCTTACACTATCAAGTGGGTATCTAGGCCACAAAAGGAAATTCATATTGCTGCGTTTCAATAAGTTGAATGATGCAATCTGGAGCATATTAACCAATATTCAGCTGTCGATTTATGACAGCTTTTCTTAGGTTGTACTGCCAAAATTTGATGGCGGCAGTTTGTTGGAACCCGCTGCCCATTTGATGTCTCACACTCCTTAAAAAGTTAAGTGGCTTCCCACTTCCAGATACCGTGATGAAAAAACTGCGAACATTTTATGTATCACAAACCCAGTCATCAGAGTTACACTGTCTGTTTATATATACCATTTGTGTCTTATAACGCGGGTTTTAGGGTCCACGTTTGTACGTTTTTCAGCGATAAAGTGTTTTTATTTTATATATAGTATGTGAGTTCGAGGTATTCCAGCCATTCCAGCCACCCAACCTTCTGGTCTCAACTCCAGCTATCTGATCACTGCTATCTGGGTTCAAGAAAACTTGCAGTTCCTGCTGTCTCGTGCTTCCTTTGAGTTTCATGGCAGCGATGCACCTATAGGGTGCCATAGTTGAACACTTTCAGTGCTCGTCTTGAAGCACCGCAACAAGTAGCGCTGAACATCAGTTTAACTGACTATTTCGTTTGCTTATGTACTGCCATGCCTGCGGCGTTTGGTGCTATGGTGGGAAGCAACGAGCACATTATTTTAATGTTAATATAGGGTTATTGTAGTGGTTGCTTTCGGTCCTTTCATGAACGGGGGTTAAACGCCCTGTCCCACATATATATGGTGACAAAGGCCTCGTGTATATCGGTGCTCAGTGGCTCTAGACCCGGGCTGTATCTATTCCGTGAATGGAGAGGTGAGAGAAATCCTCTGAGGACGCAAACAGACTGCTTTCAGAAACTTAACGTATAAACCTTCCAGCCAAGAATGACAGGCTTTCCCTTCGATCTGTAACTGATGAACTCCTCCAAGCCACCGATCATGCGTAGCCGAGTAGAAGGTTGGCTGCAGTATGTACATAACGAAGTGATATTTCCATCCATTCCCCACTGGACACACAGTTCGGCCACAGATGTAGACTGATGCCCACAGGTGAACAAGGCAAGTCCTCAACAGTCCGTCTCATGGTGTTTTATTTGAAGGTGCTAGAAGTTTGGGAGAGAGGGGAATAAAACGTAATCTGGGGGACAAAGGTAGAGAAAAAGCATATTAAGCTGGCAATTGTTCCGCGAACTAGGTTTCTTGGATGAAGTTCGACAGATTTTGATTTCCTGCGGTTTGAAGCGACCAAGTGTATGGTTGAGAATACAAGACAACAAAGAGAATGTCCAAAGCTACGTCGTCGCTTTCTGTCACTTCAGTTAGCCGAAAGGCAAGGATATAACGAGAACCGTTCGCAGACTCGCTCAACGTGGAGAAATCCAATTTCCGTTCTCCTGTCCGATCTCTCGCACAGTTATTTTATGTCGTATACCATGCTCACCAGGCTTAGCAACAGGACAGAAGAATTTCCGTAAAAGCTTGTAGGTTGGTGCCCATCAATCTCTGTGGATCGGGCACCTGTCTGACTACTCATGAGTAGTCGTGTGAGACTACGAGGCT
Source organism: Opisthorchis felineus (assembly GCA_004794785.1). Classification (NCBI taxonomy): domain Eukaryota; kingdom Metazoa; phylum Platyhelminthes; class Trematoda; order Opisthorchiida; family Opisthorchiidae; genus Opisthorchis; species Opisthorchis felineus. Next base: position 106,859 of record SJOL01003750.1, on the reverse strand, counting down.
CTCGCCAAACTCAACAAAAACAAGCGAACTACACTCATTTACATACCAGTTTGGTTTTGACGAGAGACTCACCTGGAACCCGGCTGAAGCTCTCGTTTGTGATGTTTTTAAGAGATTTAGCTGGGTTCCGGGTGATTCTCCCTTCAAAACCAAATTGGTATGCAAATGCGTGTATTTCGCCAATTTCGTGCAATCTGGGTTGAAGTAGAACATAAGGTCGTCGGAAACTCAGGGAATGCGCCTACCTAATGAGCCCTAAGAAGGGCGAAACCGGTCGCGGGGTGTCGAAGGGTTTTCAGGAACCTTATGAGTAGTGTGATAAGTATGAACCAAAACAGTTCTAGACCGATGAGTCGTCCATTATGAATCTTTCTTCGCTGCGCTAGCCTGACTGTTTTGACAGTGTGTTCATATGGGCAACTCATTATCTGAAATGAGCGTCAGTTTTACCTTTTTGGCTAAGACTAACGCATCGAAAATGGCATTTGCCAGGTGGCTAGCACGTGGCGCAAGGCAATTTCCACCGTTCAGTATCAGGCAGTTTTATCCTGCAACGTGGTAAGTTAAAGGTGGCGCAGACTTATGGCATCGTAGAACGTCAAATATTTGCAAAGTTCCGGTACAGTTCTACTTAGCTTGTTCGGCTCATGCATCACGGGTGTCCCCATCTGATAGGAATCACGTGCGTAGTTCATTTGTCGGGTAATTTTCTCAAGGAATCTTACCGGATTAATGACTGTACCTTATTTATCAGCTGGGAATTAGAACATTAAATGCAAAAACGTGTTTTCCGTGGCTTGTCATACCGGCGTCCTCCGAATCTCAATTTTACCACATTTTATTTCCGGAACACTGATCACCATCAGAATGGTAGGCTTTCAGTGTATGCCGTCAATTGTTTCCCACTACTTATCGAACTTTAGCTTTCTAAAGGTTCGAAACTCCACTCAACGGGAATTTTCCTCTCTAATGTGTGTAACAATCATGTGTCCTTGGCGAGCAAGTAAGCGACCGAAAGCATCTGTGTTGTGGTTGCCGGTGAGGTGATGTATGCGGTTCTTGTGTAACAGCCATGAACAAGTAATAAAAGGTCAACTGTTTCCCTTTGAACTTAGGATCACATCTAAGCTCCTTTATAAGGGTCTGGTTGGATCAGATTTAGATGTGAATGACCAATTCCGGGTAGTACTGGAACCACTTGTGTAAGGAAGATTTTTTAGTCTAGCACAAAGAAGCAAAGCGCCACACTAAAGCCAACTGAAGCGAGGTAAACTTGTTGGTGAGGTTTGTTTTTAGGACTGTTTGAATGCTGCCACCATTGAGATCTATTCACATTTGGACTTCCAGATAAGGTGTATGTTTGCGCTTGTTTGCACTTGGCCTTTCTTCTATCTTTCTTCCAAATGTAAGATTTCTCAAATGAACTGACATGGGTATACGATGGTTCAAAGCCAGGTTTCTATGCACATATTGCTGTCAGTGGTGTTGATTATGGCAGTGGTGATGGTCATAACATCAGCGGTCGTGATGAAGATGATTAAGTTCCGTAAATAGAAGCAAGATATTCAGGTAACTGAGTAGCCGCGACTATTTTGTCCAACTCATTCGGACTGATTTTCATTGCTCGGAAACAATGCGCGCTTCACGGGGAAGCCGGATCTCTCGTCGTGCTTGTCAGAGTTGACTAGTGTAAATGTGTTACATATCCCTGGTGACAGTCAGGTAAGGTGTACTTATTGTGGCAAGAGTAATCAATGGACTATTTAGGACGAGTCCAGGCCAAGTAATCTGAATGGTAACTTTTCGGAAGGAAATCTGTTTCCTTCTATATTTAAGTAACACTTTTATCGAAGGATCACTAAATAGAAAAAAGATGGCCATCTTAAGATAAATGCATTTTGTCCAAAAGTTTGCAATTTCAAAAATTTTGGGTTCTTTTTCATTGTCCTCCGTACAGCAACAACACAGTAACACTCAGCGTGATCGAAAAGGTGCAACTGGAGTTGATGCATTCTCGTTCAAATAAATGGCTTGGAACTATACGGCCTTTCGCAATAAGCAAGTCTCTGGTAATGGATTCAACACGAAAACCTACTTCAAAATTCCCTTAAAGCAGAATTATGCTTAAGATTCCCCAAAAGGCGCCTTGTTGATGTTGTGACAAGTGGTACGATTGTGGACATACAAAAGCGTGGGTGTCGCTACGTTCGCAATCTTGAGAGCCAATACCAGCTCTAAAGGAAATAATAAGGGTGGATGTACACCAAGGTTTGGCAGATAAGTCCTTTCCCCACCCAACGAAGTGGACGTGCTATCTATCTTATAAAAGCCCTACGGTTTCTCACGTTACCGCCAACATTTTTCACGCATACGGATATGGTATCACTTGACTGGTTTAACATCAACTACCGTAAATGCATATAGGAAAACTCGGGGTAGCAACCACCAGCCGCCTCAGTTAACTGCCTGAAGAGAGCCATTTTGGCGATAAAACCGGTGACCATGCAAATTGTCTGATATTTGCCTGACAGAACATCCTTGGGGTGACTCAGCAAGCAATTTGAGTAACCATAACTAATGCGGTGCGAAATACCCACCTGGTGAATTCCGTCTATCAGTTGCGAATGATCCGGATTCACTGATATCTCGCACTGCAGCAGCCCAATCTGAAAAGAGGTCTTCAATATGTTTCTCAGATCTCCGGTCCACGTGCATGACTCCAGTTGTCGCAGAGACCCAGTGTCCCCACTTCAGAGTTATTTGTATCTATTCCCGAATCGATAACACCATCCAGCTCTTAGTGACACTGGATACACTTGCTTCGCGTGTACCGCAGATGCCCTTCGTAAGACGTGTAAATCAGTGGAGTGGGTTATGTATTAGTGTACTCAGCTAGCTTGTTTATACCGCAGAGGCGTTTGTGCACCACTTGGTGGAATAGGTGATTTAACCTGGAAATTATGAGTTTCCCCTGTGAGCACCAATGAATTAAAGCCTCTGACTTCAAGTGGTTCCCAACCATTAAGAGCAAGAGTAAAGAAGGACCAACTGGTGGTAGAGTTTTGTACACATGTGTTCCTATATGGCTGATTCCAGGCTCTCTACGTCGTGCATTCTCAGACTGCGTGATTCGTGACCGGTAGATAACGAAATTAATTTTTTTGATGGCTTGAATGTTAGGAAGCGCAGACGAGCCAGTTATCTTAAATCGCCTGAACGTTAGCATTTAGCCATTCGGTAACAAAGCGTTGTCCCTACTAATCGTTTTATCGGATCTCATCCAACTGAGTGACCAAGTCTTCAATGCTCTCATCTAATGAAGTAGCTGGGTACTTTTTCATTCAATTTTTACTTGATAATCGCTGAATTTGTAGGACGTGATGCTCCGCGCTGAGGTGGCCGGTACGATCCCAGATTGTTCATTGCTTCAACAAACTACTGGCCCTGAGGTGCAGTTGACGTTGCCACCCTCAAGGAATGAAATACAACCATTCTGCAGTCTCGAGTACATCATTCTCATTCATGGCATTCATGAGCTATACTCATGACATGAGAAAAATAGCAGTTCATTCAAGTGAATTGTGAAAGAATGCGTGGAGTGCGTTGTCGGTGATAAGCACACAGTATGTGTTTGCCAACATGGGCTAAAGAATTCGCAACCGAAGTATGGTGGAAAGGCTGTCTTTAAAGGAACCAAAGATTCAATGTAAATGTCGCCTCATGATAGGACCTCACTGGACCAGATAACCAGTACCTAAAAGTTGAGGAGCTCCTAAGACACTAGTCATAAGGTTGCTGAAAACTCTTCGACAGCCCACGACCGGTTTCGCCCTTCTTGGGGCTCATCAGGTAGCTCGTATTTGACCGTTTAGGACAAAAACACGACCACTTCCTCATTGGCACACTAAGTTATCACATTTGATGCTTCTGAGTAGGGTATGTCAGACGGATTTCACTTCAATATGACAGTATCCTGTTTCGTAATGCTCAATAAAGAAAACCTATATTGCATACAGTTTGGATGTGGTGGGCTGACATCTGTTTCCCGTTTGACCTGTCATATCTAAATATGCCGATGGACACCCGCACACAATGGCTGAAGCAGTCAATTTTGACATAAACCCGCATGAAAGTGCGTGGGATACACAAAACTGTCTACTTCTACTCTACAATCGCATATATTGATGATGAGTGTACACAACGTAGACAGAGACTACTTACTAGTTTATTAGAACAATTCCGGTTATAAGGTTAAAACTGGAAGTGAAAACCCCGTGCGAAGAAAAGCAAGTGGGAGCTAACAGTGGGTTAATATGTTTGACCACCAATCATGTTTTAACTATCTGAAATTATGTACAGTGTTATCCATACATGCACCGTAATCAATAGCGTCGATGTATTTCCATTCACAGGATGTTACCATTGAAAGGTGTTCTCGTACCATTCAGTCCGAAGCGAAATATGTGATTGCCCACCCTATAATGCTATCTGAGGATGAAACTATTGGTAAGCCAAACTACCAAACACTCGTAGAACATTCAGCTTCCACAACAGTCACTCACTGTTGGAAAAACTTCTAAAATGTGCTTTATTCTATGTGGCTGTGTGGCGATTTTTGTCGGAATTCGTTCTCGCCAAGCGGAAGTACTCTGAGGCTAATCCAATTATAAACATAAATTTGGTGTAGTTGTAGCCTTTAACACAGCCTGTCTGAGAACCAGCAAAATGTGATTAGTTAGTCACCTCTCCTTGCTGGATTTTACGTGGTTTCGTAGTTCTCTTAATATGCGGCCTGACGATTGCAGAACTGATGTGAACAGAATTTTCGTCTTGCTGCTGCCTGCTGATCGTTAATGTGGACAGGATTTCTCTCCACGATGGGGCCATTTGTGTGCAGCATTTTGTCTCGGTTCGGTACACTTTCTAGACCATGAACTTCACTAAACCGCTTCCTCACAAGTGTTTCTTCAGTGCTGGATTTTTTTTCCCGGGACGGGCCTGTCATATTGACCATTTTTGATGCTTCCAGCAAGTGGTTTACAAAATTTTATTCATCTTCAGGTGCCGGAACAATGCTGTTCTAATCACAGTAGGATTTTATGATTTGGGGGGGGGGATGGAAACGGACTATGTAACCGTTAAACAGTTTAAATAGTATAAAAGTACGTACTGGTGCATCAGCACCACCAATCTGCGTAACATTCGTCATATTCCTCCACACAGGAGCCGATTTTAGTGATCTTTCTTGGGCTATCTTAGTGTGATCACATTTTTGGACCATATGTCGGGCACGTGAGTAAGATGGATAATCACCTCTGGACTAAGCAAGACAATGTTTAGAAAAAAAACGAAATAACTAAACCAAAGGCCATGGAGTAGGCAATAAGAAGTGATTGGTTATGAGTGTATGCTCATCTTAATCCACAGTATACCGCTGGTAGGAAGGAAATCCATTTGATCGAGCGTTTCTGGTTAGCATTCAGCTCTCGAAACTTTGGGAAACTTCTAGTAATACCAAATACTTTTTCAAGAACCACTTCACCGGATGCAATCAATCCTCGACTTTAGATACTCAATGATCCCGAGACTAGTGTGTTCTGCCAAATTATCAGAGTTCATGTTTCAGGCACCCAATGTGGAAAAATGAACAAATCTGATGGCGTTTCACACAATTTTAATTGTTTGCTAGGTTGTTTAGTAGATTCTAAACCAGGGTATACTATCACGAGGATACTATCACGCGTCCATATAAAGTAAACAGTTAAATGGGCAAAAGACGGCTTTACAAAACAACCGCAATTTTTCGTTCAAAAATGGTGTCTATGCCGTTCGAGCTATGAAATGGAGAGATATTTGGAGTCTGAAAGAGAAGGAGCGCTAGAGATGGTTGTTCTCTACTTTTTGTTCTACATGCATCCGTTCCCTAATTTTGGGTTCTGGCTAATATAAATTGTCCTACCCTTAGCTACACAGGCTTATGCTATAAAATACCAGTTCTTTCTCGGTGTCGTTGACATAAATCAGTGAGCGTTGTACAACACTTGCAACGCAACTGTCCGTCGTTTTAGTTCAAGATCCATATAAAGCGCTTCGTGATAGAGCGAGATTCCTCAGAAGGGACGACACTCTACTGTGGTATCCATGACAGTGTTTCCTGTCAGCTATGACATTTCACAATCTTTCGGATAACGTGGCCGAAAGCTTCTTTTCCTCTGATGTTTTGTCTTGAAGGAGGACATTTTAAGCCGTATATGTGACGTCATTTAAATGAAAGCTACAGTCTCTGCATAGTGATCGTGTTTTACACCCATAGAGTTTCGTGACTATTTGGAACATATTCGTCAACTGAAAGCAAAAGGTGAAAGTGAAAAACTCCGTTACGACACACAAGTCCTGTGTGTTGCGGCATTCACTAGAAAACAGGTATCTTGAAGCACAAACAGCAAGTGTGCTGGGTTATGCCTGATTGACTCAGCTCAGCTACCAGGTTTTCCAATGCACCACAAATACTATGTATTGGAATGTTATGTTCCCTCTTTTTATCTGTACTATACGAGTGTTCTGAATTGTCGTGTGTTTTCTGTGGTCATAGGAGTTATTGAAATATATCGTGCTGCTTCACGAAGACCATTCTCAGATTCAGAAAAGCAGGTAAGCTTCCTATACTTGCCCTTGGTTGGTACGGATTTGGGCATTCAGAGCTAGTGTGCGCATAAGTAATCAGATAGCCATATGATCATTAAATTTATGCGCAAGTGGTTTGTGAGCAAGCTCTATCTAACTCTTGGAGGTTTTCCTCCGTAAACAAACTGAAAGACAGTATGTATATGCTTAAGTGAACATCGCTAGGATATAGGTGAACAAACGCAAATGCTGACCGAAGTAGACGAAAGGAATGTTGGGTTAGATCTATCGATGTCTGTGTTGTCTAAAACCAATAAGTGCCCTGAACAGTAATGCAAGTTACTTCTTTTCCTAGGCCGTACACTTTGAAGTGCACAGCATCCTGTTTTTTTCGTTGCCAGGGCAACTCTTATCAAGTCCTGCTATTGAGTTGCCTTCTGCGTCTGTTGAAGAACTGGCTCAAGCTGCTCCCTGCATCTTGGATACTTCGTTTTGCCTCCACCATTTAGGTTGGCTCCTACTAAGCGGAAAATAGAAAGCGGGATAAGATGCATCGATGGCCGGAGTTATTTTTGCAAACCTTGTTGAAAAAATGTAACGGTCTGTGTTGTCATATCCTCAGTTCCAAATGCCGTGGTTAAGAAATAATGTGGTCGGTGCATTTACGCAGTTGAACTGCGCAACCCCGAACATGACTAAATGCCTTCAGCCAAGCTCGGTCTAAGTGTCCAGAGTCAATGAACTAGCTTGTAGGAGAGAGACATTCACTGTCGTACAAAACAGAACTGTATCGTCCTGAATTTAGAAGAAGCTTCACTCGCCAACGCTTCAGCTTCATTCACTCGCACTGCTCCGCTGTCAACACTGTTTTTTTCGACGACTTATATTCCTCCAGTTCTAGTTCAAGCAGTTATCTAGTTGGTGGAACGTGGCCTTATTTGGAAGTGAACTATTAAGATGGAATGTAATATAGTACGCCAATTTTTATTATTGTATCCCTCTGTATTTTCCAGTTGACCAAAAGTATTGTTCGCTGGGCACAGCTCGTGTTGGCAAGCGATGAGGTATGCAAATGATTTCATCCTGTCCGCGATTCGTAGGTGCTCACATACCTTATTCTACCTACCCATGTGAAGTTTATTCCGAATACCAATAATGCAGTTCTCCAGGGAGCACGAGACGACCAAGAACAAGTAACTAGTAATTTTGAGCTTAGCTGATTCAGGCTTGATTCATTGCGAGGTTTTAAAACAAGTGCTAACAAACTGCCCAGTATGGGTAAGCAGTTGAAACCCACGTTTACCTCTTAAAACTAGACTCCCGTGCACAATAATTTCAAGATTCTTAACCAAATGAACTGACAAAGACCTGTAATATAGTGTACTCTCTCTGTCTGACGAGGGGATTTCCTATTTGTATTAACAGGGGTGCAATCACAGGGCGATCAAGTACAAAGTGAACTATTTTACGTCCCTCACCATTCTACTTGAATTTATGACCATTGTTTAATCTGTACAGCGGTATAACTATTTTTGCATATCGTGAAGCGGTGTCTTGGACTGAGTGGCTCATTTATAAATTTCTGATACCATGATCTTGTTCCCCACGGTTGTTTACTACACACTTCGATCTGATAATCTGATACGCTTTAGAGTTTTTCAGCTGTTGAGGTTTGTACAATCAATAATTCACTATTGCATCCACGGTATCGCGTTCGATAATTCAAACTTGAGTTTCGACGACTTTAGTCTTGGGATTTCGTGAATCATTTACGGGAAACACCAATGCCGGTCGTACTCCACCAAACACGTTTCACCAACTACTAAAACAGTTATACAGGCCTGAAGCCTAAAGGATCATTTTAACGTTTCTCCCAGATCATTGGCGAATAGGACCGTGGTAGCTGTAACCAGTGTACAACAATTACACAATTACATCCGAAGAAGAAGAAGATGGATGTTTTAAAGTCATAGATGATGATTTCCAGACTTGTAACCTAACAAACCGTCTTGTCTGTCTAAATAATTGAGGAGTTTGAAGAATGATGTTCTCTGAAAAGTATGTTTGTGGAATATTTTTTGGCCGATTCACAACTTTTTTTGAGATATCCAGAAAACAGCTTTTCGTTATGCTACTCATAGTATTGCTGAAATATCTTGGGCAGCCCACGACCGGCTTCACCCTTCTTGTGACTCGTCAGGTAGGCTTAAAAGCATCATAAACGAGAGATTCAGCCAGGTTCTAGGCAGTTTTCTTCCTTTTTGGATGTTGACCCAATGCCTGTAGATTCAAAATTAGTGCTTTATTTCACTAAACCAGCTAGAACCTCAGTACAACGCTATGTTGAGTTACTTTATCATACAAACACATGATCCAATAAGCGATGGCTATATCAATGCATCCCAAGCACGAGAAAGAAGAATAACAGACTGAAGCTGGATGCAAGCACTCGTATGCCACGTATCAATGAGCACCGCTTTGCAGATGAGGCTTGATTACTCCAGGAAGGAAGAAACAAAAAATTATCTGGTTGATGTATTGTTGACAGCACAAACCTAACTTACCGTATTCTAAGGCTGACAGACAAATTTATGGACGTGAGGTCTTGAGTTTATTATAGGAATAATACGGTTGGTCGAGAAAATCTACTTGAAGTGGTGAGCACAATGCGACTTACGCCGACCAGATCGAGTACAGCCAATCAGAAATGGGATTTTATGCAGCTTGATATTTAACTGCTGGGACGGGTTCGTCAAACGATCCAGTATGCACTTGTCTGCACAGGTACGCCTCACTGCTTTAGGCTGAATGTTGTGATATTTATCGACTGCACCATACTTCTCTTGGAACTGATTTAGAGGGTTGTGAAGTGGATTGACTGGCAAAAATCGAAAATTTGTAACTGGAATCAAAAACAGTACCTGACTTCTTTGTGCTCCAGTCCTGATCAAGTCTAAGATTAGCAAACTGCCCTGTGGACATTACGACCTCTACACGGTCCTGTCATTCGCTTTCAATGTTCTTAGGCTGTTATTGCGTTGTTGAATTGTGAAGCCGATTTTATACGACAAGAATGTCACAAGTGAAGGATAAGTTAATGAAGGCCTTTCTTCTCTCTCTCTATTTTATTACCCTGTGTTTGTGTCTAAAAAACCGTTTATTTGCACTGTGAAGAGCAAATGCCTCCAAAAATAAAAAACCCTAAGGTTGTTTCCTTTTTTTGCCTTTTCCCATTTGTGCCGTCAGGATTATTTTCAGACAGCAATGACCTAGCTTGGTCGATTTAATTGATAGTGGGAAGACCTGTGGACGATGTATTGGTTGATACGTTAAAGTATAGTAAAGTGCTGCTGACAACTGGGATTTGTTTTTTGCTTACTGATACCATGACGAAGAACGTCGACATGGTTTTGACAGATACACTTATTTGCATATCAGTTTGATTTTGACGGGAGTTTCACCTGGAACCCAACTGAGCCTTTCCTTTATAATGTTCTTAAGTAACTGAATGTGCTGCACAAAGCCACCTGATGTATCAGTTGGTACCATATTCGAGATATCGTGATACATTGCACAGACATAACACACAACTAATAAGGCTGCTGGATGCTCTTCAACAACCGATAACCGGCTTCGCCCTGCTTGGGGCTCATCAGGTAGGCGCAGTCCCGGAGTTTCCGTCAGCCTTATGTTGCTTAAGAACATCTTAAACGAGAGATTCAGCTGGGTTCCAGGTGGGTCTCCCATCATAACCAAACTGATATGCGAATGAGTGTAGTTGTCGTAATCTGTCCCGTTTGCATTCAAGCTGAACACAAGGTTGACGGAAACCCGAGGACTGCGTCTACCTGATGAGCGTCACGAAAGGCGAAACCGGTCGTGGGCTGTCGAAGAGTTTTCAGCAACCTTATTAGTAGTGCATCACGTCGACATGGAGTTTGAATTCAGGCTGTCCTGATTAGCTCCGATGAGGGCGGAACTCCAGTCCTGTGCTGTTCCTCTTCGGCGTGGACCCACCGGAATAATTACGCCTGGACAGGAGGATTATTCGGGTGAGAGTGATGTGAATGTAAATTTTACGAACCCCAGAACTATCCACCATTAAAGGGAGAATATCACGTGCACCTTTTTATTTCAGTTGCCACTAGTTTATTGTGCATACTAAATTATGGTTTTACACTTCTTTTTGCTCAGAAACTGATGGCTTCAGAAAAAGCCCAGGCACTTGGCGATTTCATACTGGAGGTCATTCGGTAAATGATTTTGTTTTGACTAACACTTCATATCCAACCAGGAATCTGTTTACCAAGGTAAAAAACATGGACAACGTCATCAAAGTGATAATGGTGAGTGAATTGACACAAATGCATACTTCATTTTAAAGATGAAAAAAACAGTACTATGTCGATCTCTACGTTTATCAAGAAGGTCGTTAAAGGCAATTTGAATCAACAAACTTACGAAGCCAGATAACATTGTGGTAGGGACTAAATCGAAAGGCTGAGTACTATTTCTGGAAAATCCGGTGAATATGTACTCTAAAGACCATCGGATTCGAGGGTCACTTTCATACTGGACATATATATCCATGGAAAGAACGTGCTAACAGGGTTGTTATTCCGTTCTGCAATCCATCGAAGGTTTTTGAATGAATGGTTTCGACGTACTGGAAATAAGACCTTTGAGAACAAAAATAAACTTTCAAATAAAGGACGAATGGGTTTCAGCTTGTGACGCCTCGTTGAGTTCTTCCACCAAGCATTCAATATATATTTTTTAGATTTATCACAAGCTCTGCTGTGACTGCAATATTCTTAAAACATAGTGCCCTAATGGGTCAATTTCTTTGTTACATTCACCATCGGGTTTAATCTGGTTCATTGGATTTCGGGAACTGGGAAGGCTTCTAGTAGTAATCTGTTCGGTGGGCTATTAGGTGCAGTCAGACGCCAAGCTCTTTTCATAAACCATCTGATAGTGCTGATCAAAATCTGCAGCATAACATGAGTAATGCTTTGCCGCCGTACAACCGCAGTTCATTTGAAAGCTTTATTGTGAAGAAAAGATTAAAAGTGAATGGGCAGGGGACCTAATGCTAGCTTAGTATAAACCACTTCGATGCGAATACACCTCCAGGCATTCAATCAGGCAATCGGCATAGAAACTGACAACAAGAATGCCACTGACAGCGATTAGCAGGCATTTCTTGCAGCACCACAATCAATCTCAGAGGATCACGAGGATCTCATCCCGGTATGCGAGTAGCAGAGACATTTTCGAAGCTTTTTATAATCGCCGTCTTACCTCTATGCCTGGTTGAAGATTGACCACCCCTTTGCTTGCACCACTTTGATATGGGCAGGGAAAACAGCATTCTTTACGACATACGTTGATCTGGCGTGCGTAATACATGACCAAACCTCCACAGATTTGACGCTAGACACCTTCTTTGATTGAAGTCACAGCCACAGCCAGAAGTTGTACAACTTCCAAGATACGTAAAACGCTCCACAATCTTGAGTGCCCCTCTTTGAATTGTCAGTGACTTGTTCGGTGTCCGAAAGCCCAAGAACCTGACCTTGCTTTTGTGGATGCAGAGAATGTGCCTAAGAATGGGACTACCTTGATCAGTTCATCCAAAAACAACTGCGTCTTCTCCTTTTTGAAGAACGGAATAATGTCGTATGCATATTACAGGTCGATGAGGTTTCGTCAGCAGCTATTTAAAGGCCAGAGTTTTGGAGACCTAATAGAGTTCCTCGCATTATCACGTTGTTCACGAAATCAAACGGGAATGGAGAGAGTGGGCATCTTTGTCTGGCACCATTTTTTGTGCCGAATCTTTTAGATGGCTTCCCGAATACTCTTATATGCCTGGAAGTCAGAATACACAAAACGCAGTATCTGACAAACTTCTGGAGGCAGTCTTTAGTTAGTAGGCGTGTAGAGGGGAAAATGGGTCAAACGATTCACTTTGGAAATTCAGGAATACGATAATTCTGGTTGCTTATGAAAATGGTGTTGCTGCAAAACCTGATGAAGTGTGAAGATATGGTCATCGCAAATCCTACCCGGATGGAATCCCCCTTGCTACTCTCGAGTCATTGTTTCACGGGCCACCATAAAACGACGAACAACAAGTGATGCCAAATGTCTTGTTACGATTTTGGTCTAGCTGATCCCCTTGTGTTCGCCGCGCTTAATATGGACCCATTTTATGAAAGCGTGCACTATTACCGACTTCCTCCAATTGTCTTGGACAGTTTTCTTTTCCCATATGGAGATAGATAGATGAAAAACGTTGACTGAAAGACTTCGCTCCCATCCTTGTACATTGCAGAGGGGAGAATGTTATCCGAACCAGCAATCCGGTGGCACTTGAGAGAACACATGTTGTCATAAACCTTCCAGGACGTATGGGGTTCCAGGTTCACCCTCCAAGGTTCTGGTTCAGTTCGCCAATCCGGCTGAATGGCACTAGATGTCCACCATAATTGTTGTTCAAAACGCTGGACCCCACAATCAAGGCGTTCTCCTTCATTGAAGACGGGCGCACCAATTTGATCCTTGATGGTTTCGCTCACAGCCGGTTTCCGGTGACCGGTCGCACAAATCAACCGAGATGAACTTCGGGCATTCTCGGCATTCTTCGCCTCACCTATTTCCGTAGCCTTCCGGTCTTCAAGGTTGGCTGGCATGCTCAGTTTCACTTGACGTCTGATAATTCACCGGATCGAGTCATGTTCAGGATCGGCTGAAACATGTCTTTAAGATGCAAACAGAACCGAAGGCGGAACTCCCGGAATTTCGCAAGGACATGGTGATCCAATGCGAATAGATACCCGGTGGTAGGGGAGTTGGAAGACAGCCCAGAGGACGGTTCTGGTAAATTCGTTTAGCTTCTTGATCTGGTAATCTCTTAGTTGCTAAGTGAGTTGGCCGTTCTTCGCACCTAAATGTGACGAGACAAGTGACTCCAAATGAGCACATGGTCGGAATCCACATAAGTGTTCCAAAGGGATTGGCAGTTCGCTAATCCACGCCATCGATGTTACAAATTGGGCCAATGCTTTCCGTGATGTTGAAGTGCACCATGTAGCCAGACGACTCCAGTTATCACCAGGGATAAGAACGATTTTCGGTCAGTACATGGCTGAAACAGTCATTCACTGCTGTCTGCGTGCAACGGGTTCAGTCCAATTAGACAACCCAATTGAGTCTCGGATCCGTCAAGTTTGTCCTCTTATGTATACAACTCTCGCACAGCCACAACGACACCTGAGCTTCCAGCCCGCATTCAAGGCGTCATAAAAGTTATCTTTTATGGTGTCAGAGCTGTGGTCGGGTGGTGGGGGCGACACACAAGCAGACGCAGATCAACTTCTTGCTTGTGAAACTCCTTCATGGACGTTACTAGACGAGGCACATAGGGGCAGCTATCACCGGGTGTCCAGTCAAACAAGCATCCTTCCGCCCGGTACCGGCCCTTGCACATCTTGCTGCAGTGACCTCTCGATCGTCAGAGATGCACTGCCGACTAGCAGTTAGCTCAATGCCTGCGCTTGGATCTTGAATCCTTGTTTCTGACACGCAATACACATCAGTTTTAAGCCAGGCCAGTATACAAGTAAGTGCTTCCTTCCGAACAGACAAACCGGACGTCGAGGCTTAAAGATTGTTTTCGAGATGCCTGAAGCTGTAAGTGTCGACGTACGTAAAGATGTCGCGGCCTAGACCTATGTAAGAAGAATGGGGTGGTCATTCCTAGCGGACGGTTCTGCAAGGGGAGCATTATTAAGGAAGTGGGGAGAAGGAGGAGGGAAAGTATGTGAAAGACGAAGAAGCAAGACATCAGCAGTAGTCTTTTTTTGCTCACCCGCCCTGCCGCATCCAGCAAGTAAGGCGACCTGGATGATGACACCATGCAACGGCCGATGTGGCATTACATTATTTTTGGTTGTAGGAATCATGATTGTACGCCATCTGGGACACTGCCAGGGCACCCAAACCAAAAACATTGACTCGAAGCTCAACAAAACCAACGGCATCCGTCCAAATTGATATTAGGTAGCCCCAACCGTGAGCACCATTTCCTAATGGTCCTCTGACTTGAGAGCCAGTTGCTACGACCCGATTTGCGGTCAGTTCATTCAAACACCAAAAAATCCACGCAAAATCGGTATTCCCCTTTCGCTTTCTTCACAAACACAACCGGAGAGTTGTACGCACTGTTGGGTTCCTCAGTTATGCCATTTCCCATCATGTCTTGAACCTGTTTATGGACCTTCTCTGGTTGATGGAGCGGTAGCTGATGAGGGCCGTAAGGTCGAAAGCGTTCGGACGTGAGAAGGATATCGTGTTCGATCCACGGGCAGAAGCCAAACGGATCTTCATCACTTGTGAACAGTTCGGAGTACTCATTGACCGCAGACTGTACTGACGGAAAATTACAAGGCTGAAGATTCGGGTAGGCAGTTCGCACATGGCACTTTAGGCTTGACTGAACCATACTTGTTATCAGTTTGCCCCGCTTTAGGTCCACCACGGACAATGCGGTATTGAGGAAATCCGTTCCAAAATTGTTTGGTTTATGTCTGGGGTGATCAAGAACTCGTCCTGCATGGACCTATCACATAGGAGCATTGAGTGCATTGACAACCCCTCAATTTTCAGTCGGTATCCACCCACTGCCCTCATGGCTAGTGTGCACGATTTGCGTTCAGTTTCGGCCTCTCTCCCTCAGTGACACCCCTGTTCCCTCTTCCGTCCATATCAATAATGGCCTGTGTCGTAGCCTGAGTCACAGAACTGATCGCAACCCAACCGAGAAAAGAAGAGTAAGCCAAACCGTTATTTTTGACAGGTGAATGGGCACGGCGACCTTGATTTTTCCAGTGGCCAGGCAAGCCACAGCTGTAGCATCAGCTCTTTCAGACGTGTCTTCCCGATTCTGCCTTCATAACGGCGAGCCACTTCGACAGTCGGTCCACTGGTCCTTCAGTGGTGAATTATCTCGTTTCTTCTGTAACTGAAACGTGGCCAGTGGCGCCCCGGTCAATTCCCGTGCCAGATGCGCCAACTCCTCCACGCTCAAGAGGCCAGTTGCTCTCGCCAAACGCAAATGGGCATCAAGCGTCAGATACATATCTCCGACAAGCTGGTCAGAGAGCAACTGTTAGCGCGACAAACGCTCCATTCCGGGAAAGGAGCGATCCAAACGCTGCTTTAGACTGGCGAAGAATACTGTCGGGTCGCATCCCGGGCACCATCCTGGCCGCCTTGAATTGCCTCATAGCCTCCTGGCGGTCAGCCGGTGTGTCACGCTCCGCTGCAAGGGCTTCCTTCGCGTCGGCCCAGTCCTAGAGCTCTATCTGGCTGCATCCAGGGCCGCCTCCTTCCGGTCTCTGAGGAGTGTCTTCAGTGCCGCCAACTTACCCCAGTCGGTCTTCAGTCCAGCCACCTCCACAATGTTCTCGGAATCCTCCAGGAATGTCCGCACATCCCTATCCCCAAAAGGTTGTAGTCAGGGGATCTTCATCCGTATCCTGGAGATGGCACTAAATGAAAGGAAGATGACCCTTCGCTGCGAAGTTACTTATTAGTAAACACGAACTAAGCAGTTAGACACGAAAGTGAACATATCCGCACAGAGTTTTTGGAAAGTGAACACTCTCACGCTTCCTTTTGAACTTTCCTGGGCGTTCATTGACTAGTAAATAATAGTAGACGAACACTGCAAAGCGGTTCCGTAAATTCCGTAATAATGTTCACCTTCCATCAGATGCGGGGGCTGAGCTGGGACACCACACCATAGACCACTGGTAGGATTCATCAGTAATATACACCGTTTCACCTTTAGATCATTTGTAAGCTATTCAAAGCGATGTGTTTCGACGGTATTCAGCCCTTATCCCGTTGATAATCAGTCGTAACCGTTAGGGCGGTAGACAAGGCTTACTGGTTTATTGTGGCTGGTATATGTACCAGGCATGCCCAACCACCTACCCCAAATAAAGTGTTTTTGACCCCTGACTATTGTTGGGGTAGAAAGATTTGCTGGGGTGATCATGACTTGACGATAAAAACTGGAAGCAACTACTGTTGAGTGGCGCCCTGAAAAGTCATCTTCTCCCTTGCTGGAGTTTGCGTGGTTTTCCTCACTAGTGGTTGAAAACCCTTTAGGAAATAGCGCATAGCGGATCTCAGTTGGGAACATAGCGCCAATTCTCAGCTGAACGGCGTGGCTGACGTTTATGGACTTGATCTGTGTTGAGACAAACGCGCCAGTTACACTGATTGCAACCGGATGCTGCAATTTACTGCTGACTTATGGCTATCCATGATGACGATGACTGAACTGCATTTGAATCACCCTTGAGATACACCTTTCAGCTCTGGAATGTGGCGTTACACACAGGTGGAAGACAGGTATGTCTACGTGGCACCAACTAAGTGGAAGAATGAGCCCACTAACGTCCCATATTCTGCCATTCCGAATTAACTGAAGTGGTGGGTACAAAATGGGGGCACAAATGACCGATAATGATGGGAAAGTTGACATAGAGACACCTGCGAATTATGTTCAGTTGATTATTGTCCCCGGACAAAATAAAACTTTTTAGCGGACACCTATAAAAGTTAATTTTAACTGTATGGATGGACAAATGGTATCGGTGAGCGTGTTAGCTCTGAATGTACAGCCTCCCATCTCCAACAGTGAAAGAGACCTTTGGTAAGGGGGGTTTGTATGAAGAAGGTTTTAGACTCCAACTGAAGGCTCTTTCTTATGCTGTTAGGAGGCCTGTTTCGAACTGTCAAGCGTCCTTCGTGTAGACTTGATCGTCCTTATTGTTGAGGATTCACAGCCTGTTTCAGGCCCGATAAACCACCAGGATAATCGTTAAACGACTATGCGCTTGCAGAATATTCACTAATAAGTATTTTTTAGAACCTTTTACCAGTTCTCTGCTCCTCTCTGCATGCAAGTAACCGGGAGATTCTTTCTTAGCTTGCCCAAACGTACTGATTAATAAAACATACTTAGGTTTTGCATGGGCTTAGTCTTACCGCGCTGGATGAGACAAACATCATACGGAAGTTTGTGCTTCGTGGTAACTATTCCCGACTCTTCTATTCTGTGGTTGCAGGAACACGCTAAAGTGTTGGTCAGGGCGGAACGTGTTACTCTGTTTCTGGTGGATCATAAGAAAAATGAACTGTACTCCAGTATACTGGATATTGGTGACGTCGATTCTGCCGTCTTTGTACAGGATGAGACAAATGAAATCCGGTAGTTTCCTCCTTTTGCAATATATGTTATAATTTTTTTTCTTCCCTACGATATAGCATGAAAATGCCTGCTACAGGGAACCGTGGATTATGCAGGTGACTTCGGGTCCAATTGGCCAGTAAAACGGAAAGACTGATTAAAATTTGCAGATGGTCTATTGTCAGTTTGGCGTGCACTTGGCTCCCAAGCCATTCATGGCTTCCATACACAGGAACAGTTAGAGCATTTGTATCAGAGTGGTATTGTCGATTCTGAAAAGTTTGTCCATACGAGGCCCCTCATTTTTATGTGGACTCTCTAGTTGGAAGTATAGGGACACTTCAAACAGCGTTTGTTTGATGTTTATTTTCTACCATTTTCTACATCACTCTCCGCCAATCAAACAAAGTGTGATTCTTGATACAGAGTGCTACAAACGCATTCGGCGAGCTTGATCATTACTCAATACTCATAAATACTAGTGTCGGACCGAACGAGTAGCTAGCCGTGGAGTTAGAATGGACATGTTGCTATATTATTGGACTATCATGGCCTCCATCAATCTCATCCTTAGAGAGCGATGGCGATTCTGCTACGATAATCCACTATTCTGATGGTTGTCTGAATCAATCAGCAGCTGGTAATTATTGCTCTCCTTGAGAATTTGTTGAGGTAATCGTTCACTCTAAATTGGACAACGGTTGGTTGGATATATAAAGAAACGCAGTAAATTGGACGAGAAGAAATTCAGTGCAAGCATTTAACTGTGAATTGTATGGGAGGTTAGAGAAAATCCACAGATTTAGTTCACCTGCTTAAATGCACCCTAACGATCTGTCATCTGTATTGCATTTGTGGCATCTAAATTTTCTCACAACCTGGACTAGTGCACGGTTGTACACAGTTCAAAGTTGAAGAATCGAACGGAACCACTTAGCGTCGGTCAGGTCCATATGTTTCCGGAAGTCTGGTCCATCACTTCCCTTTGTCAGCAGTTTGTACGCGGGCTACTTAAAAGAGATAAATTTCGTATCTTAAGCATCTTCGAAATGGATTTATGAGCCAGCCCGCGCACCGCACATACTCGTGAACCTTCAGAGGTGCTCAGTAAAATCTTCAGTTTGAGAATGAATGATTTCTCCAGTAGTTTTCAATAAATTTCCCTTTACCTCAAACGGTTGCATTTTCATGCTAGTTTTATTTGTGCTGATGATCAGTACAGCCGTAGTTGTCATCGGTAACAGCACAGTCGTCAGCACCGGCAACAACAGCGATTTCAGTTTCCAGCAAGGCTGTGAGAAAATCTACTCGTGGTGTGGAACTATCATCTTGAGCACCATTTCGGTTATTTTCCAGGTTGCCCCTGAGCCAAGGGATCGTGGGTTATGTTGCTCGCACCGGCCAACCGATCCGTATCGCTGATGCCTATAAAGATCCGAGGTTTTACGCGAAAGTGGATGAAGGCACCCAGCGCATTACTAGATCAGTACTTGCGGTGCCGTTGGCGGATGGAAAACAGTGAGACACATTATTGTTTTTTAGTGTAAATGGGATGTTGGAGTAACCTGCCTATCGTAATCCCACGTAAACTCTGCTGCGGAACTTCTTGCCGCACGCTTCAACTCCAGAACGTAGTTTGCTAAAACGACCTATAGTATCAGAAGAACTCAAGTCCACTTTTACCATAATATTTATCGTTATACTATCTCCCTCAGATTTTGTCCGATAGTGAGTGGAGTGGATGTGTGATCTTGTAATCGACCTCAAGCTGCAATGCAGTGAGGTGCATCAGCTTTAGCAATGCACCAGTGTTTTGAGCTTCCGCGGTTCTTTGTTCACCGATAATGGTGGATGAGAATGCGGACTTCTATGCAATAAAGGGAATGAGTCGCATCAATAAAAGATAATCCAGCTTATGTACTACTCATAAGGTTGCTGAAAATTCTTCGACAGCCCACGACCGGTTTCACCCTTTTTGGGACTCATCAGGCAGGCGCAGTCCCCGAGTTTTCGTCAACCTTATGTTCTACTTGAACCCAAATTGGACTGATTTCAAGAGATACACTCATTTGCAAATCAATTTGGTTTT
>SJOL01003750.1:28338-72441 GCA_004794785.1 Opisthorchis felineus | reverse complement strand
GCGCTTTTTTAGTACTTTCTCAGGGAATTAGGACAACGAAGGACCTAATGTTGTACTCAGTTTGTTTTCTTATTCTTGTGGGCTGAACAACAGATGTTTATGGACAGAACTCTTAGTGGTAGCTGATAGTCTAACTTCGGGTATTGTGTGGATATCCCAGCGAATCGCTTGTCAAGGAAAGCTAAAGCTGTAATTTAGTGCAACAATAATGAATATAGAGACTTGCCGTCAGTATTCTTTATAAGAGTGTACGCTCTGGGTTGGTTACGGGTCGGCGTGAAAATAACAAAGTTTCTAAGGAGCTGACGTTTTCCCCAACGTTTTATTTATGTATGTGCCTACCGATAGCCATCCTGGGTCGTTTATAGATCCATAATCAACCTGCACATTGTAATCTGAAGTGTAACTATTGTTCTCACTAATTTTATGTTTTGGCTAGATTCAATGATAGTTGTATCTGTAGAATTCGCATGGGTTTTGCTTTCTACCGATTACTCACAGGAAAAGTTAAATAGCCACTAATGAAAATGCTTGTCTCAATAATTCCCAGGCTCATAGTTAATTTTCGTAAGTACTACTGAACACGACCAACAACTAGGTTTGTTCACTAAACTCTCCCACAGAGTTAATTTCCCAAAATGTATTGTATAGGGGGACTTTTGTTTCACCGTGTTTGACCCCTTGCACGTCATTTTTGACACAGTGTTTTTGGTGGTCTAGCATGTCACCGCCCATCGCTTTAAAAATCGTCTCAATCCAGCACCATATCGTTCCCTCCCTACTGACCTTCCACTTAGGGTTTCCTGTTCGGGCCCCAGATTAACTTGCTTAGACTATAAGAGAAAGCTAGCGTAGATGATACGGCACTCACATTATAACCGAATTCGTTTGTTCACGGTGCATGTCAACCTTTACAAAAGCGGGTGAAACATCGAACAAAAATTATTGATTTTGTAGATTACGGAGACAGCACAAGATAGAATTGGCTGCCAATAAGTTTATTGGAACTAAGTTGTCACTCACAACGAGCATGAGAGGTGCATAGTTCTAACTAGCTTGTAAGGACATACACACCATTGTAGTATGGTAGAAGGTCACCAGAAGATGAAACTCCTCAAAGACCAAACCTGGTATGAAGGCGTACATGTGCCAAGGCAAGTAGAGTCTTAATTTATATATCGGTTTCCGTTGCAATTACCTTCATCGGAGAACGCAATAAGTGCCAGTTAATCACACAACTGACCAGCCACTCGCTGTCAGACAACTTCTACTTCGGGAAGTCGCAAGTTCGAATTCCCTAAATTTTCGTCAGACACGCACGGCTGGTGATTTCCAGCAAGGATAAACGAACTGTACCGTGCATGTACGCTTTTCGGTATAGGACATACACTTGCAGGAGGAAAGATAAAAAAATTTCCAGATTTCTGACTACTACAAACAGCCTAGACGAACATTTATTTAGGTACATCATCAGATACAATAACGGAAATAGGGCTTTCGGTTAAAATCGAAAGAAACTGACCAATAAGTTGTACATTGATCTGAGAAATGGAGTTACGGTCCAAACCCAACATGTCTAATTTGTTGCTGTTCCTTGATCCAGTCAGCATCACATGGAGAGCAAAATCCTGCTCAGTTTTACGATTATGAGTCAAAGGAGTGCCTTCAATATTTCAGTTTAGTGGTTAGCTGAATGTGTGGGTTCAGGGAAGCATTGTGTTCTTCCTCTAGCATTAATAAGTGGCTACATCGCTTGGTTGAATTAAGGCGTACAATAGGGAGCGTGTTTTCCAATCGGAACCTGACTTGGTTGGGTGTGAAGGATGAGTGTGACCCTCACCTTAGTTGTCAGACTGTGCATTCTTTATCCTTTACCCATGATTCATGCACCCAAAGAGGCGCGTGGGTCTCGGATCGCCAGTCGGCTTAGTATGCACATTGACGTTCGTCGGATAAAAGTAAGTTACTCGTCCTACGCCTGCACTTTTGTGCTCGGCTGACGGGGCGATGCGTTCGATCGTCCATCACAGTACAGGTTA
Organism: Opisthorchis felineus; assembly: GCA_004794785.1. NCBI lineage: Eukaryota > Metazoa > Platyhelminthes > Trematoda > Opisthorchiida > Opisthorchiidae > Opisthorchis > Opisthorchis felineus. The sequence goes on along the minus strand of SJOL01003750.1, from coordinate 70,402 downwards.
ACAGAGCTTGTGCGTTATTTGCGACTTTGACATAGTTGCTGCTGTTGGTGAGAAGAGCACTTCTTGCCAACCTTTGGCGGTGCTCCCGGAGTCGCTGACGTTGGTTAAATCACTCAGGTGAAAACAAGAGATCCGACTGAGACTCGAATGAGCCGCACGTGTGTGCTATCCCTTAATCAGTTGTTCAAGCCAAAGACTATATCTATACTCAACAGGACATGGAAGTATTTTTCTGTCCGCACCGAAACTCAACATAAGAGTGGTGTTGGTGGATATGGTAGTGGATTACGGAGGTGTGAAACACTTGATACCCTTTATGAAAGTGAACGAAATTCAAACCAGAGGGCAGTTTGTGCTATCTCGGATGATCTTATCAACACGAGGCGTGTCGCATAGGTAAGTAATATACGAATATACAAGTCATTATTTGGAATCCAACATCTGAATTCTAACTGAGAAGTGCGTTATGTGCAACTTAGTCACGTGTCTCAGGATAGACGCAACTACTGTCTCAGTCCTTTTTGTGTGCAATCCGAGAAAAGTTCTGATTCGTGTGGTCATCAAACCTTCATGGACGTTCAACAAACAGTGTTTCGCCCAACTCACACTATCTTGTTCTCTCATCGCTGTTCGGATGAACTAAGCCCGATTTTGTAGTGGAAATATTTTGGGAGCATGTCGAATAGCAATATGAAAATTCAGCTTATCTTGCGAAGATAACAGCCAACCGTTTGACTGACTATTAAACAAATCATCCCGAAAGGGAAACCCAAGGGAATTTTCTTAGGTCCTTTCCCAGCCTTATTCACTATTATGCACTACTACGAGCGCCAAAGACGTCGCTAGTTTGGGGTGCAAGATTTGACCAACTATAGGTACCTCAATACTTGCTTAGTTGGTGGACTGTTTATAGTGAATAACGCAGCTCATGTAGCTATGCACTGCGTAAGTGAAGTGGTGTGAATCATATACACGAGTTACGAAAATTCGCCACTTTGTTTGTTTATGTACGCTAGACCCATGTGTTTGAGAACTTTCCTCTGACACCCGAACTCCTCAGAGAATTTCACAAAAATGTCTACTACTTATTCTACGAGAAACAGAAAGCTTTCACTTTTAAATCCGGGATTCAGTGTAAGAGGAAAACGCCCTTCTCTCCGGAAAAAAGTACAGCAGCACTGCTTTCTCTGGGGGATACGTCTGGGGAAGAGTGAATAATTAGGCAAATGGCTACGGGTAGGGCCATCGCGTAGTGATAGTCATCAATCGACAGTTGATCGATGTGTTATTGACTCAGAATGACTAGGCTGTTGATGCCCTAAGTGTTGACGGTAAACTTTGTCTTTACATTAGAGGGACCTTGGCGAGGCTGGGTCGATAACTTAGCCCGGAATAGGCGTCGGAACATGTCATGAGTACAATACAAATTAAAGGTGAAGGATGAGGTAACAGATTACCCCGACATGCGCCAGATTACAATAGTTCCAATTTTTATAACAGAATACACCATAGCAGCCTGATTAGTTTCGTGGTACCCATCCGAAAATGAACACACACGTTCAGGAAAGTTGGTGGTGGTGAGAAGATAATTAGTTCCGTCCGGTGGTAATCTCAGCGTTCAGAAGTGTAAGCAAATCGATTTCTTATCGCATTCCGCATACCATATGGAACAGCGTTCATTCGGTTAGCGAAGGATTGCTCTACTCCAATCCTAGGGCGTTTGTCTTTTCGTTTGCGCTATGCCTGTTTGTATTTCTACTCAAGGTTTTCTAAACATACATCTCTTTGACACCATATCACATATAAGCCAAACTCCTTCGACTGTCTAGCAAGTAAAATATTAGAAGCTTGCGACAACTGCATTGCTGCATTTCTGCATTTCACACGAATATAAGCAGGCCAAATTGACCGACGGGTTGCGTGTTACCCTGACCGTAAGTATGAGTCTTCAGCTGTCTGTCACGTCTTCATCTTTTTTTTTAGCCAGGATCTGTTTCTGTTAACAGATGGAAAGACGACTATAAACCGGAATATACTTCTTTTAATTTTAGGATGACCGTGGTCAGCATCGCAATGCCCACCTGTGATCTGTGTGCAATGTTCAAGCCGTGGGACGTGCAGGTTAAAGTGGTCATGTTAATCATGCAGGAATTTTGGAACCAGGTGAGTATCACTATTCAACGGTCCACCCTTAAACCTATGGTTGGAGAGGCAAGTTGGTGTCACTGGGTAAAACACGGTGAGTACGTGCAACTTCAACCACCTAGGCGAAACCCGAGAAAGCTCAGTCACCAGAATATGCACGTTCCGCGAACGCACTGGTTTGAACGACCAGCACTACCAACTTTTCATAGTACTGTTTCCACGGCGTTCTGTTCACCGGATTCCATGCTCTGACTACTGTGTTAACTCCAGAACTTTTGGAGTGGAGAGGACTTTTTTGAGTGAGCATAACTCCTAAATGCAACAAAATATCAGGCAATCTAGACTGATCCTCAAGGCGTGCTTATTTGGAGCAGGCGCAGTTCCTTTCAGACTTCTCAATCCCCTGAGTAGAACTCAGTCTCGAACTCAGTTACCTAGACATAAAAACTTTTTTCGCCCATACCAGCTGACATGGTGAGAGAAACATCACAAGAACATTATTTGCTAGTGCTGCAATTCCTCTACATATGCTATCAAAATCCGTCGGTCTACTATTAGTAAGATAAAGTGTTGGCAGTGAAGACAATCGCAAATCGGCACATATGGACAACCTGAATTGATCAAGCTTATCAAAACAGAACGGTGTGTAAATTGAACATGAACTGATTAGGTTTTAACGTGAATAGAATACAATTTGGGTTCAAGCAGAACATAGGTTCGACGGAAACTCTAGAACTGCACTCATCTGATGCGCCCGAAGAAGTGCGACACTGGTCGTGGGGTGTCGAAGAGTTTTCAGCAACCTTATGAGTAGTGTATCCCACCAAATGAATGATTATGCTATATTTTTTACAACCTGATTGATGCAAGTGTGCAATAGCGGATCCTGGAGATAGGCCTGTTGATTACTCCGATAAAATCAGCCCACTAGTGATTGAGTGCAAATAGGTGTTGATACACCAGTATGATGAAATTACAATGGATGTGCAAATGAATATATTCAGGGAGATATCCGGATTTTAGGAACCACTTCTAGCAGTAAGTCCTGTAGATTGTACTTTTTAGGAATAGAAAACCGTGTTTGGCTAAGTGCTGCTGTTTTTAAGACGTTTATTCCGTCCCGCTTATGGCACCTCAATTGCACGCTCTTTGGATCCGTACCAAGGAAAAAGGTAACGTCATGAGTGCAAGTATCGGCAAATTTCATGGCAGGATGTATCGTGAACTGTTTACGCCTAATATCCTCATCGGACACCCGTCGATAACATACCGCAGCGTTGAGCGCGCCAACTGTCCGCACATTTTGTCATACCGTTAATAGCCACTGGGGCGTCGCACAACGATAAGAGTGGATCCTCAGCATACTACTCATGATATCGACATTATATTTATTCCAGTTGTCGAAAGCTTCTTTGTACTGTTCACTTCTGCTGAATGACGACGGTATACTGCCGACGACAAAGTGACAACGCAATAGTAGTTGTCAGCCAGCGGGGTTTTGCGATTTAATTTCAGCAGAAATTCCTCTGCAGTTTTTGTGCATTGTTTTCACAATAGTCGTTTTTCCTATCTTCAGTTGTGAGCCACCAGGAAGCAGGTGAAGCAACCATCTGCAGCAAAATTAGAGCCTCGGCTTAGAAGTCCGGTCATCAACAGAAGTGTTTAGTGCTCTGACTAAGATCCACAGCCTTGTTACTCTTTTTCATATGGACCAAGTTCGAGGAACATATTATGCATGTATTTGGGCTACGTGTCAACAAACATGCAAACTTCTAAATCATATGTATTCGGTTTATTCGGTGTACGCCGACATTGTCACTTAATAAAGGCATGAATTGCTTCTCTCAAATAAATAAACAATTCGGCAATTGGCTTTGAAATATTTGAATACCGTCAAGCCTGTTCTGGTGGAGTACTGGTACCACGTTTGCCTTGCATGTCAGATTTCCGGTGTTCCAACCCCGAGCGCACCCAAGGATTGCACTACTAGTGAGCCCTAATAATAGCGAAACTCGAGTCCAGTGCTTCCCCACCTTAGTACGGACTCACCAGAATAGTTGCACCAGGACGAGAACAGAACTGTTCAACGAGAATAACGTGAAAGTGAATTCTACAAATTCCGCAACTGCCTACAACAAATCTATGACCGTAAATCCTTGACGGTATTTGTATGTGTGTGGAAATGTCATCCTATGAAAAAAATCGAAGATAGCCAGTGAGGTAGATATCGTTCACCTGTAGCAGCCTTTCTGTCCTTAGCTGCCACGTCAACGGAAGGAGGCTTGAAGGCTGGGATACCGCCAGGCTTCCTAAGCCTAGACAGGAGCCGTCGAGATGCTGAGGGTGGGTTCGAACCACGGGCATTCCGGTCCGTAAGCCGGCGCCTTAGCCACCGAGCTATCTCGGGCCCAGTGAGGTAAATAGGCAGATAACAGAAGTTTACCAATTGAGAGCAGTACTGTCGGAATTCCAAAACGTGAACAATGGTACGAAAATTAGCGCATCCACACTGTACTGCCTTCAGGTTGACTGTCTGAAGACCCATAATGATTCAGTTTTTTTTGCGGGAGTCGTAGGTTTTGCTTTCATATCAATAAGCGTTATTGCAGTAAAATTTCGACCAGTTTCATTTTATGGATGTCTTTTCTGTCTCTGACTTCTTTACGAGTATCTTGTCCGCTCCTTACTCATCTGTTTTTTGTTTGTTCCTCATGATGTGAACCAGTCAATTAGATAATCGCGACTGGCTCTCCTACTCGATTTGGCGTAAACCGACACGGATCAGAATTTTAGTGATTTGGATTGTGTGCCGCCCAAACGTTCGCAGTCACTGGTGACTTATTTCCTTTTTTACTTGATGCTCAGGGTGAGCAGTGGGGAAAAGCTTGGAAAACAGATGCGTAAGCAACCCGAAGCAGTCCAGATTTTCGACCGCCAAATCCATCAGAAATGTGCAAGCCCATTTTCAGCTCTCACACTTTCAAACCTCACACTATGCAATGAGGAATATTTGATCTAGGAGGGTTTTCGTCGTTTTCAGAGTTCTTAATCGCTTGATGTTCGATAATAGCTTGGACAGAGGCATGTTCCACATCAAAGTATTGCGACAAGGCTGGGTCGCACGATGAGTGGATGGCTTATCACATCGAGGCTGTCACAGACTCAATGTTAGTACGATTCATCACCGCTAGCTGATCAGACTAGCTGTTTGTGATGGGTTGGTTGCCCTTCCTTCTTAGGCGTCATGTGCGCAGTAAGTTGCTGTTCCCATGCCGCTGGTTGACACGAGATCCGTGAGAACACAGTTTGGGGTGTGAAACTCATAAGTCCTGGGCCCGACGCGCCTAGCAAGGATGCTGGCATAAGGCATGGCGAAGTAATACCACCGGCTTAGGTTGAGCTCCACAAGCCCAACGAAACGTCAGGCCAGTGGTCTGAGCTGCTTACTCCCACCAGTCAGCATCACTACAACCCTACTTATACCGCTTCGAGATGACAGGTTTGCATGAAAATCGCGTATTCTTACAGTTGTGGTCAGAGGATATCGCCAGTAGGGTTTGGCTACAGCAGAACAGTGCAGCCCCAAATTAAGCCGGTTCGCGAGTATTTGATTGAAACGTTCAGTAGTCTGTGAGTAGGCCGTGATGAGATAACTGAATCACCAGCATGATCGCCGGATCTAAACCCAATGAACTTTTTTCCTGAGGCTGCATGAAACACCGGTTCAAGAGAGAGGCCGAAAACCCGTGGAAAGTTACATGGAAAACAACCTGTGAAAAAACTAACTTTAGCTATTTTCAACGCCTGCTTGGTATTCGTTCCACTCCCCTGGCTGAGCTACTCAATTTTTAAATCTTAGAGCATGGTTGGAGGTCGGCTTGCATAACGTCAGTATAAACGAAAGATGCATCGAAATACCGCTGAATTACCTGCACGTCCTACCTCTTGAGTGTTCTGGAAACTACCTCTTCGGTGAATGAAAGTCGGCCTGAGATACGGCCTACTATATTTCACTTATCAAAACCTTTTTCGAATCCAGAAACTGTTACCAAAGTGGTGCGTGACAATGTTTCGGACTAGAAACCCAAAGAACTATTCGGATGCATTTGTGATTCCCACTAGGCCCAGTTTGAGAAAATGCTGTAACAGTCAGTAACCCATCGACGCAAACACATTTCTCCTTGATTAGCCCACATATCTCACAATACATGCCGGTTAGTTTTCAAAACGTATAACTTTGGGGTTCTTCAAGACGCCAGGCTGCAACCTTTATTTTTTCATCATACACTGTAAACCTTCGGATTTTCAGCAACCCAATCGGCTTCAACTGTGCTGACTACGCTGCTCTGGGTTGCTGTAACACCTGAGTGGAATCATTCGCCCTGCTCCAAAGAAGTCTGACTGAAGTGCATGAGCAGTCCGACCTTTACTCTCTAAGCCTCCTCAACTCCCATCTAGCTCCCAACTGAGCATAAGCCACGAGTCTTTTGTTAGTGACATCCACAGCTTCCCTGTCAATCCGCAAAGGGTTCCACAGTTTTCAGCTTTTGAACCTTTTGACAAACCCCCTGCACATTGCCTCGTCTGGCCTTAACATACTGCGCTTGTGTTTAACCGGACAAAATAGCTTTCTTTATTCACTTAGCCTCAGACATCGTTGTGACTCGTTACGAATTCCTTGAGTGTTTCCACTGTTTATATACACTATCAGTTCATAGAACAAACGATGGAAACATTTAGGGAATCTTCGCCCTTGAATAAGTGTGCAAAGCAGTGCTAATCGCGGCTCAGAATTTGTTTAAACGAGCGCTATTTCAAAATCAATCTGAGGCTCGTGAAAGATGTGGTACTGATTACTCTGTTCTAGAACGTCTTTGCTTTAAATAGATTATGGTCTTCAAGCAAAACAGATACAGCCATACTTTTGCGGTGAACCTAATCATAATTCAACTGAACGCGTGCTTCCCCATTTTTGTTTGTTGTTCCAGTTTATTATAAAATATAGATAACATGAAGGAAGCCATCCTGTTCTGTAGCTGGTAAATTCGCTTGAAGTCATCTTTCAGTTGTTTGTTTGCAGGGTGATCGTGAAAAGGCTTCTGCTAACAAACCCTTGAGCTTGATGGACCGCGATGAAGCAGTGCAATTGGCTGATGGTCAGGTAAGTGAGCTGGTCTCGAGTTATTTAAAGTGGGTTGGCAGCGATGGTGAACTAACGAGATGAAGTTAGACAGTGATTGACGGGACCGAAAGCACGTCAGAAATAACCCGGAATAGATAGTGATAGGCAACCTCCCACGAAGGTCACCAAGCCGGACACACATACATCCTAGGCTACGATCTTAGAGGTCTAAACAAGAATTATTGTTTTGGTTGTAGCGTTCATTGAATAATTCATAGTTTTTGGTTTTATTCCTCAATTATGCTACCACTTACGAGCCCCGCTATTTGTTGAGTGCAGTATGGGCAGACTTTTGCAGACGAACTCTATTGGTAATTTGCGAACAATATTGAGCACCGACTTTGGACGGACCAAGATGCGAACTTTAGTTTCGCTCGAACTCAAGTGGTAAATTGTAGTTAAGTGATATGATCCTATTTCCGTCATATTCATTTTAAAAAATAATGTGGAAAGCGAACGTTCACAGTTCACTAACCACGCCAGTTCAAGTTTGTGAGGGTGGACTGTGAGGAGTCCTGTACTTTCCATGTATTCAAGGACCTAGCACGTCAGTCAGTCCACGCTGTGTACGAGCGCAAAAAGCTACAAGACCGTTGCACTGGACCCCCCAGTTCCGCAGTGTGACTGTCCAGAATTCGAGTAAGCAAGTCACTCCTGAAATGAAAAGGGTCGTCAATCCGGTTACACTGCATTAACACAAGACATTTCGGTCCAATTTAAACATTACATGTCGGAGTGCATGAAGACAACTTAAAAATAAAAAAACAGATGTAACACACTACTTGTAGGGTCGCTGGAAACTCTTTGATAACTCACCATCGGTTTCGCCCGTCTTTGGGCTCATTACGTAAGCATGCATGTATGAATTATTGTCCGGAGGCCAGCCGCCCCTAATAACCGAACATCGCGTCCACTGGACGGATGTCTCGTGCGGGCTACGGAGCGAACGAAGGCATGCCCTGATTGGTCAGAATGTCAGCCAATCTGGATCGAGCATCTTTAGCTCGACGCTTCTCGCCCCCTAACGGAGATTCTAGCACGACCTTGTAGAACATTCTGTGATGACCCTATAAATATGGTTGTAACAACCTACCTTTGTCTCAGTAAAGGGTTGTTTGAAGCTATTGTGATTCTTGATATACCATAGTGGGCGGAGCAGGAAGCCAAGGACCGACACAAAGTTGCACGACCGTTCAGCAAGCCACAACACCTATACTTGTCAGTTCGGTGAACCACTACATACCGTGGGGTCACTGGATAAGGGTACCGACAAACTGTCTCATCATACAGTCTTGGCACCCAGGAGATGATCGTTTCGATTATCTACTCACGGAATGGAGATTTCTGGGTGTATCAACGTCATTGTACTGAAATGACTGGATGATAATATTGTGCCTCTAAAATACGGATAGAATACAAATCCCATTTAATTTTCGTTTGTGGAACTTCAAAACGCCTTCAGGATTTCCTTCAACTAGCGAAGGAATTCTAGTCAACCGAGCGATTTTTCACATACCCGAAGTGTTCACACCTCACGGAGAGGATTGTGCATGTAGCGCTTTGATACAGTCGTCCAATAGCATGAAAAATGACTGAAATTCACGTAAAAAGTTGTTCGAAAAGTCCTCTTTTGGGGTTTCATAGATTTTCGGATTTTGTCCTGAATTTAATCTGCTGGTAATTACTTCATTTTGTTTTCTAGGTTGGATTCATTCGCGCCATATGTTTGCCCTGCTATTCCACAATAGTCCGTGTCTTCCCGCAAGTAAGCGCCATCGTAGATGCGGCTCAATCAAATCTGAAGCAATGGGAGGCCATATCGAAACTATCCTACGAAGAGCGAGAGCGTATACTACAACAACAAATGAAACAGAAGTTTGCGAAAATTGTGAGACGCACGGCCATGAACATCTCCAGTCATGCTAGAAAATAGTGTTGGTACGCTGAAAGCTGCTTGCGTTCGTCTCAGCGAAACTTGTGAACGGTGGAGACACCGCTGCTCAGTAGACAGACTACGCTTGACCTTTTTATCCGTTTCGAACGCTGAGCTGTGTAAAAATATTACAACCAACATCTATTGGCTTCGTTCGTTCGAACGATTAATACAATCTTTTACGTACCGTTGTTCCTCTTACTTAACTAACTGGTTCAGCGGCACGCTCGATGCGTACGAATTATCCTGTGCGAACGGGGCGCAGCTGAGTGGTATATCGCAACAAGAATAATTAAAAAAGAAATGAAATCTCTAGTCCGCCTTTACCCTTTGGTCTGCTATATGACGTTTGTAGAGTTGACGTTACAATGATGAGCGATGGGCAACACGAATGCACCTAGGGATAACAAGTACGATAAACATCCTGGCGAATTATGACATCTTTGAATCAGTAGTACATTGACCACCTCTGGGATGGAACAGTGGACCACATTTGGACCGAACAACCTGAACAGTGGTGCACAACACACCAAGTGGAATGGTTTCTTCCGACAAGTGAGTTGAATAGGGAATACCGTGGGGGTGGAGCCTGTGGATCATTGACGACTAGTTCAGAATGTGTTCACATATATTCACGTATAGAGCTATCTACTTCGAAGTGATTAGATCAGAGAGACTTTGGCGCCTAACCCCCTTTAGCTACGTCTTCAATCATAATGCCACATGAATGGCAATACGAGAATAAACACAATACTTGGTGAAGTGGAGTTTGAAGATGGCAGTTTATAGTTGATCCTTAGCTTGTAATGCTCAATAGCACTTCGTTCAACTTTCTGCAGATAGACAGTGCTGAGCATCGGTTCGGTCGTTAAGTCAACCTCCAATCAATGAAACATTCTGATTCAAGCAGTGAGGAAAACCAAAATCTTGTCATGATCTTACACTGCAAAAAATTATTCACCACCAAACGCATCGTTTGACCACGGTAAAGAATTCTCGATGTCTCCTTGAGGAGCAATACGTATATAATAATTAGTGAGGAACCCGGTCACTTCCTTGTTCGATCAACCAACTTCGGTTAATTTTTCTAGTACATCAGTGCTCACTAGATCACGCGACTCATTTGTTCTGCAAACGCAAAAATCACGTGACAAAACTCTGTCCAACTCGCAACCTAGACCGACAGCAAGTCAGTTCCCGTCTTGTATGCGTCGGAACGACTCTATGTAGTATATACACGTCAAACCGTCCTATATATAGGAAGACACGACACGGTCACCACACATAAGCGTGCGCGCAAGGGGCAGGAGGTCAACCAAACCCCACAAGTCCACGGAGAACCACATAACACGTATAGTAGATATACTGCGGAGGAAACACGTCTCCCGTCCGGACTTTCACCCACTCTCACGAGTTGTCCACGGACGATAAATCCCATTTTGACTTACTCCACTTTTCGCATTGCATTTATTTTATACGTGGTGCAACTAGTAACTGTAAACTACTGTCAACCATAGTAAAAAACTGTTATTAGTGCATATATCTGCTGAATTATATTATGACTATCATAAACTGTGCACTAATAGCTCTAACAGTTTTCGGTAAATTGTTTTGGACGGACTGCTCAAAACGGCTGATGAACAGCAGTCACATAACAAATTCCAAAAACGAAAATCTAAGACCAAGGGAAACGGTTGTATACGGGCTACAAGAGATAGTCAAGTTAGTCTGCCCACTACGCCCCATGCTCAACTTGAGCACTTCACCTTACCATGCAGCTGCTCGTTGGTCGGAGGGAGTGCTTGGACTTATCCACAAACGGCTGCGCACCGTCGGAGTTCGTCGATTGGATATGAAATGTGCATGCTAATAACAAGCGGACGTGCTCCTAGGATGTTTCGTCCATTTTTACCAACGTACTCCTACTAAAACGAATGACTACCTACGATTTTATCAGCCTAGCGAATATAATCTTACTTATACCAAGGTGAGTTGTTAAGGGATTGCTTTGGTGTGTCTCTAACATAAAGTTCACATCCACTCGCTCCACTTTCAGACGAGATAGAGAGCAATGAGTCTCCAATTGGTCCATCTTTGGCCGATATTTTTAAAAGTAAAAGTGAACGTGAAATTTTGAACCTCAAAATCGAAGAACCCTTACTCCAAGACGCCCATTTGGTCGAATCAGTATACGAAGTTTCAGAGCTTTGTGGATATGCAATATAAACCAAACCTAGTTAAGTATCTCGCAAACAGTATCCATTAAATTTGTACGGATAACATAAGTGAAGATGTACTGACTTACATTTCCAGGACCATGAAAGAAACGGGTACCCAGATAAATTCAAATTCGTGCTGGGACATCTAAGACAGGCGGGTACGATATGATGAAGAGGAATTCCTTTGGTTTTCAAATTGTTTATCTCCGTCAGGCTGTCACGCAGAAGCGAGAGCGCTTCCAAAACCGTCACACGATAGCTTAGCCGTTCTCGAATTGGAGCATGTCGTGCCTCGCAACTCAGAGTTCACTTCCGCACCAGCATCAAGGATAAAGTACCAGTTCGCGACTCTTCCGTTTTGTTCTTCGTTTACAAATGTGGTGTGAATTACGTGGGTCGTATATCTCTGTGCTTGCTTCAGAAAATGACCGAGCACCTCCCATTGTCTAGCGGAACCCAGAAAATCGAAACCTGGGAAGCACGATCACGCCCAACGTGATTTACCAAGTGCACTCAATAGTACCAAGGTCATCCGTCAAAACACACTCTCTACGGTTGCAGTGAACACCATTAGGCAAAGCCGGGAATGTGAAAGCATTTACGCTGTCTAAGCCAAGCAGGCACTCCTCTCCGATTAATTCTAACCGAATGATATAGCTGAATCCGTACTTCGATAACCCTAGATGACATCTCTGCACACCAGTGCGTTACATTTCATTCAAATTTATAACTAACAACCAGCTGAGACCTTACCAGAACGATTTTCTCTCAAACCGCATGCGTGTATTCGACAGAACATATTGCGCAATTTCATGATATTTGTGAGCGATTTCGGGACTTGTAGAATTTGTTCTGAAGCGAATGTGACGACTATGATCCAAAAATAGGATACATCGAAATCGCTTATTTACACTTCAGTAGCGTCAATACGGACAATGCGTTGATCCCAAAATATTGGTTTCTGAGGGTGACATTCATTCATACGAAAGCTTTTCTCAGGTCATAGGTTTCCAACATTGGGTCCCCTTTTGCGATAACACCTAGCACGAGAGAACACCTGACTGAAGATTAGTGAAAATGTAAATTGTATGGGGGTTGCTTTGGCCACTTGAAATGGCCAATACCCTGTGAGTAAACCGTGAGAGATTCACTGTTCAGTTGACCAGGGAGAAGTTGCAACAAGTGCACGACCCGAGATTGGTGTCAAGTAGCTAAGAGTGATGAAAGAAAAAAACGCTGTCATCTTCCCTGCATAGTTCATTATTGTCCTGATTATCTGAACCACTATCACCTTTGAGCTCTCCATGCTGCAATGAGCCAGCTGATTCCAATGTGCTTTAGATATCGAATGTGGCGGAGGGGCGGCAATAGCCATCCACAGTTTGCCATTCTCGACTCACGCGGTAGTGTTGTCTACTCACGACTACATTCGCGTGTCCTAGAAGAGCATGGACCACACGCGAACAGGTGGGCGCAGTGGTGAGAGAGACGTCCAATGGCCTGCACTATGCTGTTGAGACCAAGCCTCAGCAGGGACTGAATGCTGTGGGCTGGTTGAAAGTCTGCCAATCTGCTGTAAAAAAAAGCTGTATCACAAACTTCAGGCTCGAGCGCACAACTGAAACACCAGGTATGTGAATACGCATAGGCTATGAGCTTTGGGGGGATGGTAAGCAGTTTGAACCTACACACTCTTGATACGTACCTGATACATAACACTCATGGATCGACTCCGTTATAGGTTGGGTTGAGATGATTCCATGAGGTCGGGCAAAAAATAAATGCAACTGGAGACAAACGAGCTTCAAACTAACCGATTATTAATGTTAATTAATTTGATGAATCGGACGAAGATCTTCAGTGCGATGATTGGAAAATGACGGCCATATAGGATGAGGGCCACCTGTCTTAAATTAATTTGTTCGGGGCGGGGATAAGGTGGTATCAAATTCGGTTCCCTGAAAACCCACTGCGGTATGTCAAATATGTACAGGCGTCTAGAAGTTCAACCATCGTTGATGGGCAAAGCCCCTGATGCCTCAGTAACTTCGATAACCATAATAGTCAGCAAGTTACACATTGTTGTGAACCGAGATAACTAGTTCATACACAGCGCACTAGACCTTTATCACTTAAATTACGCTTCAATGTGCCCATATATCGGAAAAGACAACTACGGCAAGCGATACCATTGCACAATGAATGTGCGAAAAATAGACTCAAGAGGAACAATAATGTTATCTTCCGTAGTGTAATTTAGAAAAAACAAAATATAACCATTTGATGAGACATTAAGAATGGGTGGAAACGGACAAGTCGAGCACGGATCCTTGCACAAAATTGTAGAGGGAGTGTAACAGTTTTCCAGAAGGGATTAGGCCGAGACTGATGTGCGCATTCTGGTAAATGATATTTGATCAAAATTGTGGGAGTGGGAAACCAAGCATATACGAAGTGCGGATAGCGGTTCTTCATAAACAAAACTTAAGCAAAGCAGGCCAATGAAAACGGGGAGGGGGAAAGAGGCAGTTCCGATCGTGGAATCTAGAGTTGATGGTGTGGCAGAACGTATAACACAGCGGTGTCGAAAATACCACAATTAGAATTGAGTTCGTATTTGTGCATGAACGGAGAGACACTGGTTGCCTGAGGACAAGGAATCAGTGTTTAGAAAATTATGCCGTCACAAAAGATGAGTGTAAACAGGAAAGCAAAGCTTGTGATATGTATACTGGTCACCGAAGTGCTGAACAAGGAGGACCGATAGCCTGAAGGCTATCAGTTGCAGCTGTTGATCAAGACGAAGCAGTCAGCTCAGGTCACTTGACGACGGTCTGCATCGAAAAAGGGAAAAGGTAAGAAATAGAAGGCTCGAGGAATTTGGACATACGCAAAGCTGTCTTGAGGTCAGAATTTCAGTTGCTTGGTGCTGAGTCATGGAACCACTGTGCGTGGGACATATCAGCAATAGGGATCATCGACATTAGCTCGCCAACGTTGGGTATCAATGGATGATTGTTGTGGCAATGTGTGTAGATAGGAAACAGGTGATTACATCCCTGATGCAAATATATCAGTGTGCCCATAAGAACACACTATGTGATTTAACAAGCTAATCTCGCAGACCATCTGGGCTACGGAATCACGAAAGTAAACTGCGGGCTCCAGTTAACAGAACGATCAGTGCACAGAGAATCGAACAGCTCAGCTACATAAGAAGCTTCAAGAACGTTGCAGAGCCACATACGAGAGAATACATCCAACACCGAAGGAGTTTTGGGTCGTAAACACGGAAATTAGAAACTACCAATACGGTTAGGATGTAAACTATTAGGCTAAATGTGCATACGGTTGACATTAATATACACGTGGCGGCTGGTAGCACGCTCTAGCCGTGATTTGGTCGTATACTTTAGTAAACTGGGTAACGTGTACGTTTAGATGACTGCATTTGACCGCACAAAGTGGGTCCGGCGCATGCTTCAATTGAGCAGTCCAATCCAGGTCATTCAGGGTTTCTTTGTGGAACCGAAACATAATCTTCTGCACCTTGTTAGTTTAGTTGACTTCAGAGTGTGACCGATTCAGGTAGTTGAAGTGAGTGGACAGATCTTCAGCTTGGAGCTGCTATGTAGCGGTTCTTGGATGGAAAGGTTCACATATTCAGTCAATTGGAAAGTGTGGAACCTATCGAGAAGTCATTGATCCACGACTGATGTCCTCTGGTCCTGCTAACGTGCAGGCGGTCTGCAAAAAGACCGTTTAACTCTATTCTTTGGTGGCCCATGCAAAAAACCTCTCGACATGGGAGTGAGTCTCACATTTTTGCTGACACAATATCGACAAATTGCAAGTGAAGCATTTCGCGGGTAATAAGAGCCTGGTTTGGGACAATCGGTTGGAATACGTAATGGACCCGGTTTTGTCTGTCGTTTAGCCAGTATCTTAAAAATACCTATGAGGTCGCATGTCAGACAAGCCTTCACGGGTGAGAACAAGCTAGGCGTACAGCTAGGACTTGTTTTAAATCCTGGTCGAGGATACAACTCAACTTCAAATAAATAACGGTGGTTGAAAGGCCTATGTGTACTTTTCGGTGAACACTTTGTATGAGTGACTCCGCACTTCCGGATAGCTTACACCCACAAGTTTGAGCATTCTTCCTCACAAAAAATAATGATCCATTGAAGTTCGCCTTCCTGTGCGTGTTGTTCGTAAAACACTGCGTACAGTATCACTGTTAGTGGTAGGGACTAAATAATCGCTTTCCAGAAGTAGATGAAAAAACAAGCTCAAGACGAAAATCGGAGGTAGCACAGTGGTGAAATGTAAGTGAAACAAGCCAGTCCACTAAGTATCAGAAGACAGCGGAATACCGGCGTGCGGGGTAGCTGTCATTAATACCAATGAATGGGCAAATGTTTCACAGAAGGCTAACATACTATGATTAGTTCAATCGTATCGGTAGGCTTGTCAAAACTGGTCAGCGAACAAGGAAAATAACCACATTAAAAAATTGCTGTTCAGCTTGTCAGCTAGCACAGTAGCCAAAAGCTTTCCTACGGTGGGAAATCCGTTGTACAAAAACGAAAACAGTCTGTAGACAGTCTAAGTAATCAGTGGGTGACAACCTTGAGGACATACACTACTCACCCATGCACTGGTCACTGATAAAGGATGACCCGGGCGAGCTAAAACAATCTCGTACTGAATCGCTCAGGGTATTGGATAACATGGAGGAATTGATCTGACTGCCCGTGTAAGAAGTCGAACAGCCGGTAGTAGTATGAACAGAAAATGTTGAATGTTTTGGATGAGGTGGCGGGAAAATCCTACTGGAAACACCACTAGAGTCTGCTGTAGATCCATTGTTTACCGGCAGAGCGATCTGTGGGGGCGGAGGTGGTAAAGGCTTCATGGGTCCAGCTAATTGGTTTGGGATCCGATGGATTGGACGGTAGGAAGCGCCGAGAAGACTGGCTCGCTGACCAACACGCGCAACGTCGAACAGAGTTACCTGTTCCAAGTAGAGAACCAATGGTTAGTTAGACCACCTCAAGAGACAATGATCTCGTCATGTACTTGAACGCGTGCACAAAGGGCATAAGGAACACATCAAAGGACTTGGACGGAAACAATGACGGATATCTATACACGAACTTCAAACACCGCTTACGTTATACGATGATCTATAAGGGTATAAATACTCTCAAACTAAACAAAGTTTAATTTTAAATTGGCACAGAGGTGAAGCTTAATTCGAATATTTCGACACGAAAAACACTAGCTAACGTAGGTCACGAATAGTATAACTTGGTTTACAAGATTCCACAACAAAGATGAAACCATCAAGCTTGTGAGGTTGGAGACGGACAACACAATCACAACCTCAGTCAAACCGAATCGTGCAGTGAAGGAGAGTCATAAAAACACTCAGCGGAACTGGTTACATTTGCATCCTTAGTGCAAGCGGGATAAAAATCATAACCAAACGGGGTTCAGAATAGTCGGAACTTAAACAGGCACAGAAGTTTGAGCATGGGTAGACAAAAAATGCGGGAGCAGCAGAGAACGACAAGAACTCACCTGTCCTGGGGCGAGTTGGTAAACACCAAGTGACGGTGCTGCTACCGATTGAGCATGTGAGAAATCCACAGTACCGGGTTCTGAAAACATCACAGAACTCACAGCTACTACATCGTTTGAATCCAAAACGTGGAAAGTATCCTTTCGTGACAAATGGGGCATACTGAGTACGACTGCTTGTCCCCCGACATTAGTGAATACGAACGAAAATTCCGAGCCATACAGATCACCTTGGGTGCCGAAGTGATTCGGAGTTGAGGCTGTACTGGCTCCAGAGCGATCCAAATCGCCAAAGGCCGAATCTATATAGAGATGCGGGAGACAACAAAATAACAGATGCCACACAATCAACGCGGAAGAATACACCCACAAAGAGGCGCATCATGAAACCAGAGATGACGTACCATCTCCGACTTTGTCCACAGAACCTCGATGCGACTTGTCGCTTATTCGAAAGGAGACGACTGTGCCAGCTTTGATACGGTAGCCGTCCTTGGCCGTGATACGTGCTTTGAAGCGGAGGCGAAGTGCAGGTAGAGTGAACAACCGCACTTGTTCCTCACTAACAACCAGTAAGTTGGGCGGAACAGTAGCGTGATTGGAGAGATTTGAATGAAAATATAGAGCTGTGGAAATAAAATGATCGGATCATTGTCAATATCTTATTAGTATTATTATTAATATTGGTGCTGGAAAAGCGCGGCCCTTTCTTTATCCTAAAAAATATAGCGGGTGTTGTAATCAAAAGAATAATTAAACAGAATGTTGGAAATCGCTAATTTGTGCAGCTTCCCTTGAAGTATGTCGGGAATACTGAAAACACCACATAACTGTGATAAACGAACTCAGAGCAGGTAATTTCATACCCACCTTACATTTTGTATCAGGTAAAATAACATATCCGTCAGTCCACATAAGATTTCTCTTCCAGTTGAACAATAATCGAGTCAACTACAAAACCTTATTCACCCAAAACAGGAAGTTTTCAGCAGTAATATAATATGGGTCGTGGTTGTGCGATGTCGGAACAGCTATCACTGCTGCTCTTCGTGAATCACCTCTGTACTGAAGTTCCCGTCAAAATTTGAAGGTGCCATGATCAGAAGTTGATAGAACAGGGAAAAGTTTACCAGCCAGGCGTGAAGAGATAAGTTGGGTTAGATTTCCTGAACAGCTGGAAACAAAAAAGTTTCAGGATAGATCTGAGGAATTTGTTTGCACATTCAGATGTGCTGGGGAAACGCCATTTAAAACTGAACTCGTTACAACTGCGACCTATTGGAAACAGAAATTCTGATACAAAATAGAATAAATCCGGTTTGATTCATTGGTAAATATTCCAGCCATAAAGCCGAACGATGGGAAGTGTCCAGTCTATTCATCATATCATCGGTGTATCGAAGCGGCAACATCAGGAGAGCAGGTCAGGTCGGTGACTCGCCAATGTCATACACATTCCACCTGAAAGGTAGGTGGTGTTAAAGCTACGTGATGATGAGCACGATTCAGCTGCTTCCACAAAACTCTTGGAGGGTGATAGAATCTCACGTTGCACAGATGGTGGTTGGTTTGTTCGCACCAGTGACCAGCCCAACAAACGTAAGAACAACGAAAATGTTTGTCTTCGAATGTCTGTTATATGAGAAGCGCAGCGGAATTCGACGGACATCAGATGGATTTAGTAATCTAGGTTACTCAAAAGACAAGCAGACCACTACTACAGAGTCCTCGGAAGAACAATAAGCGATGGCGGCTGCGAGCGACATTGGGAAAAAACGATAAGCATCACAGGAAAATAAACTGAAGTTTTCAGACCTGATCTGACGAACCGGTGAAACGTCTCCTAGAATGCTACGGAAATGTTGTGATGTTACCACAGATCCGTTCACTTCGTCTCAAGCATACGCCGTCTTGATTGCTTACAGGAATCATCTCATGTAATGAAACCTCGGGAGTCGGAATACTTCAGGGGCGTTCGCTCCCAGGCACTGAGTATGCGGACGATATTGCTCTCCTTGGTTCAGATCCTTCAAATATAGAAATTATTTCAAATGACATAATAATCCTGCCGCAGGGTTTCGTACGTGCTACACACCTGTAAAGTGAAAAGCACTGCTACAAGATAGGTTGAATCAAGCACACACTTCATGCTTGCAGACGGGCCAATCGAGGTGTTGGATACATTTATTAACCCGTGTAGTCGTTCAAGTTCCGGTGGACTGGCTGGAGACGAGATTACTTATCGAATTGGAAGGGCCAGGACAGCTTTTTCCAACCTCTGACACTTACGGCACCGGCGTGACGTCAGTTTGTCTATCAAGGGCAGAGTATACACTGTGGCAGTGCGACACACACTGCTTTATGGATCAGAAACGTGGCCTCTACGTACAAAGGACTACGGAAGCTGCTAATGTTTGATCATCGGTGTCTCCGAAGCATTGACTGGGTTTAGTAGGAACATCGGATTGACAATGCTGAGGTAGGACAGATGGTTTTGATAGAAGGGAGCTCCCCCACGACGGATGAGTTACTCATGTTCCATAGATTACTCTGCGAAGCATCAGGGTTGGACACTGATATCATCTGTCGATGATGATGAGATTACGCCGGTTAGGACATGTACTCCGCATGTCAGAGGGCCGTCTGCGTTGCAGAGCACTTTTCGCCCAGCCACGTACTGAGTGGAAGCAGCCGAGAGGTGGACAGTGTATGACCTAGCAACGAAGTATGAAAACACTAACCAATAAACTCAATTGGGTTGAGAACTACCGCCTACCTGGGTGGAGACCCCGGGACTCAACTCACCAATGTTTAATGACACTGGAAGACATGGCTGAATCACGCAGTCAGTGGCGCTCGTGCATCAAAGCTATCACCCTCAATGCGTAGCTTCCCAGTTTCCCGAACTAACTAATTATACCACATGTTTGGCTATATCCCCCCTGCTCTCCCATTTTCCGGTGACCGAAACTGTAGTAGCTAGAAACAACGTACCCTTGGTACAATGTTTGTAGCTGATAAATTGACTGACTGAACTGACTCATGCTGCCAAGCAGACTGCCTCAGTGACTAACAACTGCCCCCTACAGCCCTCAGAATGGCTACAGTTTGTTAAATACTGATCGGATGTTCGCACTTATGTGTACCTGAACCGACATGTTTAAGAACTAAACCCAAACCGGGCCCCAAATACCCTTTGTCACAGTCTTGTTGTATGTGTCAAAAGTAATTTATCTGCTGCCCAATATTTAGAATACAGATGCCCCGACAGACTTCCTTTCTAACTTCGGGTCTGCATGAGGTCGAGTGGCAGCGAAGGCCGGCTATGTGAAATCCGACATACTGTACGGGATCCCATTCACTGTATTTGAAATAATTAGGTATACCGTGTGGATTCTGCACCCGTAAGACCGTGGCAGAATTCTTCGGAGACATTCCAGGGTGGACAGTCTAGGCAAAATGCCAACTTGTGCGACCATTTCAACTCGACTAGGAGTCCGCGTTACGGAAGAAAGTAGCCTTCGCTCGAAGGATTTAAAACGCTAAGCTCCCCTAATCCATTGGGTCAGGAATGCGAGAAGGTAAACAATGCGGAGCGCCAGCAATTCGACTGATCTCATCAACCTTGTGAAGTAGAACATTTTGGACACAAGATTCGCTGAAGCCGTTTGAACAGTGCTCGACTGATTGCTACGCAAGATAGGCTTGTGTTACTTTGCAGATTAGTGAACAGGCAACTTGCGTTTTGTCTGTAACTCGCTTCAATCACGTTCCGGTAGATCGATTAAGGTGTTTTACTGGCTACACATCTGATCAGCTATGTAAATAAGGTTCTGTTTGGCCTAAGAACCGCCTACGTACGTGTATCCGAGTCAATACAGAGAGCTGTAGTTTGAATGCTGGGTAAAAGCACTACAGGGTGGATACCGGTTTACGATATACATCCGTTAACCGGCGACATTTACAGATTGAGCTTGGTGGGGAACTCGTACATAGAGAGACTAGAAAGTTGTGAGACCCGAGAATCGAATAATGTGATTACAATGTTGGTCCGACAGTAGTGCTGTGGTGGATGCACGCACCGGCGTCTCGCTACCATAGGTCTGACCCCTCGTTGTGCCAAGTAGCCTACATGTATTTGATGATCACAACTCCTCCCCCTGAAAAGCACAAAACGACCTGAAAAGTAATAGTTTGGCATTCAGGTACGGTGTCAGTAAAAGAAGCCATGAGAAATGAAATGTCCGCAATAAGCAAATGGACCTCGAGAGCCAAATGGAAAAGCGCGGCAAAACACTGGAGAACTCACACATTGGTGGGCAATACGTATACGTGTAATCAGTACAGTGCGCTTAATAGCCCACTATGTTGTACTTATAAAAATAAGGGGAAGGGGTGGGCACTTATCGAAAGGACAAAGCATAAGTAGTTGATGAAGACTGCCGACTTCCAGAAGGATCAACAAGTAGTGTGAAAAGATATCTTTTCTATCATTGATATTGGGAGCTTTTCGGGTTGGCTCTCACCACAAATGTGGGAAATCGGCCTATGTACTCACTAGGTGCCACCGAGTTAAGCTCGGATTCAGCAAATCTATGCAGAATCGACCCGCTCCCCACCGAAGCAGAAAATTGTCAACGCCAAAGACATGCTGCGTTGAACATCATTATTGAATCCTACGTGTTCAAATAATCAACAAAACAATCCTAATATCGCTGAAAGTGCCCATAAGGTAGTTGTTCGGTGATTTGCAAGACTGCAGACGTGAAGCTCGAATAAGACAAAATTAAAACCAATAAGCAGACTGTTGAAGAGTTTCCATCAATGATACAAGTAGTATCGTATCAAGAAAGAACAAACTTAAGGGAGTTAGTGATCAACCATCACAACAAAAATACGGGTAGATTGGTGAAATACACCCATTTTCAAACTGAATGTGCTGCTCAAAGGCAACCTCAGGTTTCAATTGACGTTGAAATTCGAAATACCGCAGTATATTTTTTGATATAGCATACTATTCATAACGTTGCTGGAAAATTTCAACAGTCCACTACCGGTTTTGCACTTCTTAGGCGAATAAATCCCCAAAGAGAGATTCAACTGAGTCTTTCGTTAGCACCAACGCAATTTGCAAATTAGCGTACTTCACCAGTTGCGTACAGAACAGGTATGCGTAGTATGTTGCGACGGACAGATCCCTAACCAACTAAGCCTTTGGGCGATAATAGTCGTGTTTCCTAATCAAATTCTGTCACGCAATTCAAAGAATGCGGATTATTCGGCAGTTGGCAAACGCAAACTGACCAATCGATCCGAGCACTTCAATGACCAGATCTACTGTTGCAAAAAAGTTTACCGTAGGAAAAAGCCTCAATGCGTACCAGAGCTTGGAAGTGGATGGTTTGATTTGCCATCCACTAGACGAAGGTTGAGGATAGGTGCACGGTGTTGCAAGATGAGCTGTTTCGCCAGTTGCATGCGAAATACAGTTGGAGGCTGCGAAGACTGCAGGGTTCGGTCAGCGAACAGCGCGTAGGCCTTGACAATACCGGCTTTGGTGCCCACAAACAAGGATCCGATTGGTTGATTGGCCGTTTGTGTGGCAGAGGACGATGAAGAAAACCGGAACAACGGAGGACCGTAGACAAAATAGGAAACGATGGCGACACTAGCTGAGTCAGTGGGGCGATCACAGATTTCGCGCTCGATACCAACAGATTGAAGACCGGAAGAGCTAAATTCAGGTGGATCATTCATACCTATCGCACGGAGTTCGGCGTCTTCAAGAGGGCCGCTGTCAATGTTCCGACCAACACCACGGGTGTTCTGAGTAAACAGGATAAACAAAAGTGACTATTACTGGAAAAACAGTCGAACCGCCAAGCACTTCTTTTGTAAAAAATGAATAATGGCCAAGTAGGCCCCAGAACAAAAGTTATACCGAGACTAGTCGCGTATTCTCCAGACCATGTAATCATGAAAAGTATACAAAGAGGGTCGGTTTGGAAGTACGGTGTGCTGCAACTGAACATACCAACGAAACCTGATGGCTCGGAAAACACCTGTCGGTTCATTAGGTCATCTACAAAAACTACAATGTGGTTGATAGTGCACGTTTATCGCACTGGATTCTTCAACAATTTCCACAAAATCGTTTAAGAATAAGTTCCCATAAACGCTCACCAACTGCCTGCATTTAAAAGTGCTTCCCTTGGGGTACAAGAACTAGGTATCACGCATTTGGAAACGTTGTCTTCGGTTCAAAAAAAGAGTTCTGAAAATGACTTGACCAGGTGAGTTAACGGATGTTCAGTGAATGCACTGAGTACCACTTGGAGCTGGCCCTGATTCGATAGGGACAACAAACGATGAAAAGACTTCCAGTGAACCATGCACGACGCAATTCCATCCACTGGCAACATTGATCAACCTAAATTTTGAGACTAAGCTCTATCACGAATAATGCCAAATTTTATGGATTTGAGCGTCACAGAGCTTGCCAGTTCGTAGTTCATGGAAACTTTATCCACAAAAATGATGAGAAAATGAACATGGGGGTAATTAGCTTGATTGAAAAGCAGTGTGATGAAGCCTAAGATGTGCCGATCAGCACCAGTGGGTTTCACGTGCACTGAAGGTTGGTCAAGAAGGTGCGTCAGTCATCATCTCCACCGACAGCATAACATCAACGTTAAACACTGACGCTTCGCTGCCGTACAACAATGATTTATTCGAAGGCCTTATTGTGAAGAGAGGAATAAAAGTGGACGGGGAAAAGACTTATTGCTAGCCTACCATAATCATTACGAGGTGCCTACACCTCAAAATAATCATTCAGGCAATCTGGATAGAAACTAACAAGAACGCCGTTCCTTGAAGCGTCTCCAACCAGGCCCAGTGAGCATGACACAGTCCCCAGCCTGGAAGGCAAGTCGCAACGGCAGCATCCCGACTTTCGCAATCTCTTTCAAACTTCCGTCTGCTTCCGCCACTCTGAAATGGGCACGAAAAAGCACTCTCTGTGGCAAAAGATGGTTCGTCATGCGCAATACATGGCTAAACCAAAGTAGTTCCTGGTGCTGGACATACTCTTCAATAGAAGCCCCCTACACCAACCCACACGAGCTATGGTTCCAAGACAATGGTTGAAAAAGACCTGAAGGCATAAGTTTCGCGCCAAGCCTCACAGCCATACAACAAAACAGCCCGTACTATAGCCTGATACACACGTGCCTTGATATTCAGGGATATACCACTTTGATGCCCTATGGCGTCAAAGTGTCACAAATTAGCAAACGCGACCCGAGCCTCGTAGGTTTGCGCATTGACCCCATTCGCACACTACAATCGGAACTAGTATAACTTCCAAGATACGTAAAACGCTCCACAATTTCGAGTGCCCCTACCTGGATTGTAGGTGGCATGTTCAGTGACTGCACGTCCAAGAGCGAGACCTAACACTTTGTGGGTGCAAAAGCGCATGTCAAAGGATGGGATGACTCTGGTCGGTTCATCCAAAAATATCTGCGCCTTCTCCTCTTCGAATATGAGGAAGACGTCGTCTGCATATTCCAGATCAAGAAGGTTTTCGTCAGCAGCTATTTGAACACCAGGGTTTTAAAACCTTCCGACGTTCGTCACATTATCTCGTCGATCACGAAATTAAATAGGAATGGAGAGAGTAGGCACCCCCGAGGGATACCACTTTGTGTACAGCTTTCCGAGAGCTCTTCGTATACTGTCACATGCCCGGAAATATGAGAATACAAAGAATGTATGTTCACAAAATTCCGGAGCATTCCTTACTGGGCAAGCGTGTTAAGAACACACCGGTCAATCTAGTAGAATGCACTTGAAAAATCCATGAATAGAAAATTTATTGATCGTTTATACGTATGGCGTTGTTCAAGCACCTAAAGTAGTGTAACGATTTGGTCAACGCAACCCCCACCAGGCCGGAATCCCGCTTACTGACGGGTGTTGACTGAGGAGCTCACCCCCACCTTTGAACAATGCGGATGGGAGGTCATTGGGACCAGGAGCTCAGTGGTGCTTGAGAGGACATATGCAATCATAAACCTCCATGCCGTAGGGGGTTCCAGGTTCCCGTCTAATGTTCTAATTCAGGCGTAGGATCCAAATCAGTGACAGCGGGGGAACACACGCACATCCTGCCGCAGCGGCTTCTGGATCGACAGACGTGCAAGTAGAGAGTGGTGGGGCGGTTGGCTAAACCACTGTGCTTGCATCTTGAATTCTTGTTTCTGATACACAACACAATACATCAATATCAAACGAGTCCAGTGTGAAAGCAGGAGCAGCTTGTTGCCCTGCTTGCTTCAGAGTGCGAACATTAAAAACAGCCTGATAGACTGGGTATTGAGGCTCGAAGATTGATTTCTAGCAGCCTGAGGATGTCAGCGCCGGATGACGCGCTGCCAAAACGGATGCAGGACGAACGGAGTTATCAATCCTAACTGACGGGCCTACAGGCAGGGAAATATCATTGGGGTGGGGGGAGGGGGAAGAAAAAGTATGTGAAAAAAAATAAGCGGAGGCGTCAGCAGAAGTTGTACGCAGGAAGTAAGGTAACCGGGCCGGAGACATCACGCGACGGCCGATGTTGCATGAAATTATTTGTCAGTGTGCAATTCGTGGTTGTAAGTGGGCTGTGATACTGCCAGGGGGATCAGACCTAGAGAGGAGGACGATTAGAGTCCTCAAACAAAGCCTTTTTCTCAAAAGCCTGACGGGTATTTGGCGGGAAATGTATGTACATTGCCATTTTTATAGAACAAGTCGCTAAACACGTTCCAATTCCTAACTTGGAGGGCCAGGAGAATGTGTTGGTCAGGCCTCTAACCATTGATTAACCTGGTATGAGACTCTGAGTGTCGTACGGACACCCTCCAATATAGCTCAATTGGTCGTGGAGGTTCACAAACTGTCACACCACGGTAAAGTCCAGTCTTTTCGTGACGGGCAGCAGGAATAAATCGGTCTGGAAAGAGCCACCACTAGAGAAAAAGGGAGAAGTTGGCCTCGTAGGGGGGTGATCCGCCTCTAAATAAGGGGGGGGATATTAAATGATGGCTGAAAGAGAACGTTGTTGTGGCTCTTGTTGAAATAATTGTTCGGAGGGGTTGGCGTAGTGGACGAACTCATACCAGGGGTTCCAACTACACGCAGCACGAACAGGAGGAAGCACCTGTAGGCGTCGAACCGTCAAACTCCTGCTTATCGAACGGGTGCTCCATCGACTGCGTTACCTAGGACGCTTACTGTCCCTCGTGCTCGTGCACCAAATCTCCAAAACTGATTTGCCACACCTCCGCCTAATAAGACAACAACTCATACTTACCAGCAGTTCGGGCCAGCTTCCAGGTATGGTTTTTCGTTCCCGCTACATGTACTTGGACTGCTGAATTCAAGATCTACCCAATTCCCTTCTAACTTCTAACAATTTACACCAATGCTCTTTGAGTAGCAACGTCTGGTCTATGGTGGAAGTCACAGAAGGGTCTCACTAGTGACACTGACAGATGTCAGCTGTTCATTCCACTAGGTAGAGGCGTGGCGAATCAGATGTGAAGTTTGGATAGATGAGAGTGACGGAGGGAAACCGTCCATGATAGTTCAGTCGGTAGAGCACCAGTCGGGTAAGAATACTCTCATTTCAGCATCTGCCAACCCCCCTCCTACTTCCTAAAGGTTTCAACGATTTCGGCAGTGTTATGCAACTCGGTTTCCAGACTAACTCCTACAGAGAACCCTTTAGAGTGAGCAGGTAATAGTTGCTGCTCTAACGACTTTTCAATTCAACTCAAAAGGCAATCGCGGCCCGAAACGATGGTTGTGATCAACTTGGAGCGACATCACATTAAACTATGAATAATTTACAAACTGTCGCGTGAAGGTGTCGCAAATTTCACTTCAGGGAATAACTTGAGCATTACGTATCGTAGTCAGTATTGAACATATCTTGAGCTTATCCAAGTGAGAATCATGTGCTTTCGTGACGAAAATTAAGGGGGCAGTGGAAATCAGTGGTAACTTGAGAGGATGACGTGGGGAAGGCTTTGTCATAAAACTGGTAGACAAGGGTCTTGTCGGAGCTAACATACTATTCCCATTTACCCGCAATGAAGCCTACCGATCAAGCAGTTTCATTACACCCTCCCTATAAACGTTGATAAGTTAACTGGTGTCGTAACCACTATGCGTAAAAATGGGAAAGTGATTCATGGGAAGAACCTACAGTGAAAGTGACAGAGGTGTCGCGATAGGCTCACTGAGAAAGGAACATGCGCACCAAGTGACCAAAAAAATCATCCGATGCGAATCGAGAACCAGTTACGTCAAAAGCATGTATTTTGGTTGGTCGACTCAAGTCTACGTTTCAACATAACCAGAAACTGAGGGACAGAGAAGAGTCACATAGTGTTGTTCCAGTGAGAAGAGCGCAACAACGTTAGAAACAGTCTACTTTCCTACCAGTTCTCATACAAGCTGTGGTGGACGATTAAATATGGTATACCAATGGTTGAACTCAATAGTACTTGGAATACACGATCAGTGTTAGACTCAAGCGCAGTTAAACCAGTGGGTCGCAAAATTGTTCCAGAGTAGCGTGAAACGTCAATAGAATTGCCCCGGACGGATGACAAATGAACCACCTGGACAACTAATGCACTAATCTTTGTTGGTCACAATCGGAACACACCTACTAGGCATACTGCGTACATGTTGAATGATAAATAGCTGTGTGGCATCGACCAGTCTCAAAGTCAGGAGTGGCTGGTGAACCACATTTTCTCAGTTTATTCCCCAGGGTTGAGTTTGCGGCCGCTTAGTTAGTCAACGCGACGAACAGCGCGCGGATCACTGTCGTTTACGTTTGGTACACGAAGAATGACGATTTCAGACCGGACTTGGCAAAACACGAAGGAGCCCAGCTCTCGTGTTTCTTTCATATCGCACTATTGATATGCACCAAAAGGATGCTGCGGCAGAACCACTTTTCAGACCCAGAAATGTTCGACCGCTGGATTGATGGGGAAATACATAGAGTAAAGAAAGCTATCCATAGGTTCTGTTAAGCAGAATATTAAAAATCGAGGATGAAACATGGATCAGAGGAAAGATTCCTCAGAAGGTGTAAAGGCCTGCAGTCGCATTTTCAAATACATTAGTGAGTTCGTCCAGCGTGAGATATCGCACGCTGGACTCTGGTCAACTCCACAGAAAGAGCTTGCGAAAAATGCACTAAACTGGAGGAGACAAGCTTGTAGCACCAACAGCAGTCAGTGTTCAGGAGATAAAAACAGTGAATGAACAGTTAGTATTTGGATGGCTCCGACCATCCGACGTATCATCAGAAGGTTACGAAAAACAGTGCAGCAATTTGGTCGTCGAGTGTGAGATGGAAGTTTTATGACCAACAGGCGTGCGATTCTTGCATAGAAGCAATCCAGTTGGCAGTTATGAAAAGTAAACGGACAGTTGATATACACACCGAATCCTAGACTAACCGTTTTAATTCTGACCTAGAGCATCTAAGACCGACTGGCCATCATGAGGTCCGTGATGTCTGCAAGATATCGCTGCTAATCGATGTCAATGGCGTTCGTGTTGTCAGTTTCTATCCAGATTGCCTGAATGAACGTCTGGAGGTGTAGGCACCTCGGAATCATTGTAGTAAGCCGTCCACTTCTATTCTTTTCTTCATAATAAGGCTTTCAAATAAATCGTGGTTGTACGGCAGTGAAGCATCAGTGTTGAACACTGATGTAATGCTGTCCATGATGATGATGGTGGTAGTCCGTGATGCCTTCAGAAACGCAGACACTTGGAAGAAACCTGGGCGAAAGCATCCCGGAGAGATGTGACGCAGTCATAAATAGCAAACATCTTTTTTCAACATGGTGGTTATTTTCATAACCCACCTAGGGTAGCTCTAACATTTTCACTCCTTCGGACACGTTACTCTCAAATCAATTCAGATATGTCCGGATTTAAACCTAGATATACGTACAATATAACGCTAAGTTCAGTTGCCAAAATGTTAAATACCATTATCCAGCACTCGGAGCACCCAAAAGCTTACAGTGATTCGAGCAGTACGGTATCTATATATTAAGACATTGAAGAATAATAAAAAGCTGCAGTATAAATTTAAATCAAAACAAATGTGCATAGCACTGACCTGCGTGACGGTTCGACGAACACCAGCCCTACTGAGATTAGTCGTAGCCGGTACTTCATTAGTTGCTCGCTTGGTTGAACGCATTCGTTTGAGACGTCGAAACGAGTCACGCAGACTCTTCTTGAGTTCTCGTGTGCGACGTCGTGCCCAGCCCTCTCCGGCCGCAGCCTCCTGTAAGGCTTCATAGTTGTCTGGTAGGGTACTTTCAGCAACCAGCAGTTGTGTGGGGCCAGCTTTCCATGGAGTGGAGGGCTCTGTGGGAGAAACGTTGGGTGATGGTAAGTAGACAACACCATAACCATGCGGTGTGCCTACAGCGACCATAACTCCCGGGTTGGGGGAACTGAGAGGATTGTGTGGTTTTGCTGCTGACGTTTGTTGTCGAATCTCGGAAAAGCTCAGTGCCGTACATCGAGCTGGTGGTTGAGCCAAAATAACTCCAATCGGCTGAAGTTGAGCAGGTGGCTTCGTTGTTTGTTGTGGGCCGAGAACCACGCCAAGTTCAACGCCAGCACGAAGCTACCAAAATAATGCACGAAATTAATAACCAACATATATATATATATATATATATATATATAATCCATGTTTCTATCTACCGCAAAGCAATCCTTCAATTGTACCAGTAGAGCAATCTTGCGTTATGGTCTGATTTTCTCTTGGTTGATAGGTTTATCTGACGTCGTCGTTCCCAGTAGCTTGATAGATCTCTCCGTTTGCAAATGGATTCCCAAGCTCGGCGAACAAACCAACAACTGATGCAGAGCGCGGATTCTCTCTTCAAAAATGCTCCTCGCATGTTAGCTCTTGAAAGACTTTAGATGTCTCTGGTTTGTACGGAATAACAGCTGTCCCGATGCACTCTAACCAGTGTAACTAGGGACACCAGTACCATTCTAATTTAAAAGTTGATAGAACCAACCATCCAGAAATCCGTTTTTGACCTCAAATAGGTGTGACGCATAGAACACCGACCCCACTTCTATGCAAATATCTTAAATCCGTCTGCAGGAGAGCCTAACCTCGACCACCAGATCTGAGATTTACATCGGGACTGGAGTGTCGTATAGACAAGGCCATTCGCAATTCTGTCCGCGCTGTTCGATGAACTTATGCTCGTCTGTTCGATGCTACAACAAACACACTAAGTCCACCTAACAAAATGAATAACGCCATAAATACTTGCAGCAAAAACATTCTCGACGTAACACTGCCGAGAAAAGCGACAAGACCACGTTGTTGGGTTGTGTGTAGCTACTAAGCAGATCGGAAACAATTGAATCCTATTGGAATTGAAAGGCTCGAGGCTCTGCACTAATCGAATCACATTAGAACGCTCTGCAAAGTCAGCTCCGGGTGCATAAATCTCCACTTGACTTAAAGCAGTCATAGTTTGGGGGTGTCCCTTAATGTGTAGCAAGAAGATCTTACCTTTCAACAATTCATGTTACTTGGGACGCTTGTTACCTTAATCTACTGGTATAGGAAAAACCACCACCTGACTTGGCGACCTCGCGGTTTTCTGTCACGTTCTCCATGAGCTAGTTGTTTAGTAAACGGTGTACTACATACATGATCATCATTCGAGTGGTAGCCAGCCACCTTAAGATAATACGGGCCAATCGGTGAGACCTACTGGCTTCCCCCCTCTTAACCGTGTGTCAAAGGCTCCACATTCATCCCTGTGGGTTACTTTTTCACGACCAGAAACCAAAACATGGACGACGCGTGAGATCAGCGCGAATATCATTTGTGCAGTTGAAACCAAGATAAGTTAGAGGCTGTGCAAGAGTGAAAAACAACATACCCTTAAAGGCGCATATCCTTTCCATTGAAATCCCGGCAGTTCTGGCTTGATAGGTAGGGATGTAGGGCTAAGTGGAGGCGAGTAGTCCAAAAACTGCCAAACAGTTACCTATTTGTGGATCAGGAAAACAGAGATATGTGGTCACGACCGCAAGATAAAAAATGACATACAGGCTAACTGTCACAAGTAACCGATGAGGGTCTAGCTTAATGCATGGTCAAAATCAACATGGGTACAAACTACGCCCCCAAAGAAAGGAATGGATGCGGTTCCCAGCAAAAACACAGCCTGTTATTTGCATACTAACAAAGGTTGAGGAAGTGAGGTAAAAGTTCAGCCAAGCGCATACAAAATTATGCTGATCGCTAGAGCATGGGCACACAAAGATGAAATACACACGCATGTGTACAACAACAAAAGTAAGTCTGTTTTTGAATCAATCCACACGATCCAAGGGATATCGATCAACATAAACCGTTATGGACGTGACAATCGAGGACGCGACGAAGGAAACATTGAGACTATAAACTGCCAAAAAACATAAAGACGAGTGAAAACGAACAGGAGATACAAAAAGAATGAGCACGCGGCATAACTATCTAGATTAAGAGCACGAGTTGGAAGAACCAAGTCTGCCTCACCAGCTAGAAGCTACTGCTGAAGCCAACGTGTGTCGGTTCACTTGGTGTATATCTATTTAAACAGTTCAGTCTATCAGTCAATCAAGCAGAACCACCACCCAGAGCAAATATCTTAACGAAATAAGCAACTTGGTCTATCAAGTCATCAACTGGAGTTGAATTTCGTCCAAACTGAAATATGAGGCGGCCTTTGTGTAGCACATTAAGTGCAGAATAATATAAATGAGAAATACAGCTGGAATTCAGCTGCAACTTTCGTTACCATCGCGGCTTAATCTACGGGTGTGTTTCTCCGGAAAAATCTTCGTTAGAAAAAGTAAAGAATGCGGGGATTGCTCAGTTCGTTCCGACGTTGAGCATGAGTGAACAAGCGATGCAATAAAAACTCCCATACAAATTCGCCACTCCCAGGGCACTTGCGCTATATGTGGTGTGGCCCTGTAAAAACAGAGACGTTCAATAGAATCCGATTCCAATTGAGTGTTTTTTTTCACGCCACAGTGCGTCCTCCATACGTCAGAAGAGAATGCAGACCGAAATGGATCAATATATTCTCGACTGCCAGCTGCAAGTCGAACAGCCATAAAAGGGGTAAAAAGGTAACACTACTGTCGAAAAAGCTTGAACCGTTCGGAACAAATGGGAAAACGAAGTTAAATGAAAGGTACCGAGTACATCCTTTGCATAGCTAGTGGCGCAGGAACGTCAACAACTCACTTGTCCAGCAGCCCCACCGACCGCAAGAGTGTTGCCGACGAGTCGAACAACCTGAACAGCAGCCCGACTGTCGTCCATAAAAGGATCAAAAACTCCAGCTTGTCGGAATGGTGGCCATGAATCAGCGTCTTCATCTAAATCACTGGCGTGACTCTGAAATGAAACGAGGAGTAACGTTCATTTACAGTATAGTTGGATGATGACAACCGAACTTGAACGTGCAAATCACGGGACAATCACTAAAAAAATGTCTCACGTACGCACTTACCACAAGACCGAATTCCCCCTCGAAAAGAACACAGGTGTGTAAAGTATAAATACGTCGCGCGCATCCCCCAGGACTAAGACGCCAAAAGACAACGGAGCCATCTTCGTGCCCCGTGAGGAGTAAATCGTCGGTAAACAATAAGTTATCGTCTATTGAAGATGACGAGAGTCGAGATCCACTGACTAGGGCTTGACCTCCTTGAATTGGCCACTGACGATGGGACCAACCAGCTGAATTTGGACTGGATAAAACCGCACTACCACGTCCGAATCTACCTTCGGGACCATAATAAACACCAGCAGCTTCAAGTTGTGCCAGAAGATTTGGGTTTACCTATAAAAGATTGGGTGACCAGAATGACAGCATCAAGGCAACCTGGACTTCAGTTAGTAAACCACCAATGCTGTGAGCATTGAGGCAGATAAATAAGACAGAATGTTTAGTGGATGCAATCTGGATAGATATCAGCAAATTCATGGGGTCCTCAACGTTCTTATTAGATCAACCCTATCGGGATAATCCGAGCAGGATATGGTCCAAAATTTTATCTAACAAAATAATTCAAATTCAGACTAGTCTGAACACTTCGCCCAAACATTTTTTGCCCAAAAGGAAACTAGAAATCAATGTACGTTGATATACTATATTCTGGTAGGGTTCACGGGAATCAGCCTGTGGTTTGAGCTCGAGGTAGTCAAGTGGTTAATACGCAAGCTCACCGGCATCTCGACCGCTTCTGTCTGGGCTTGGACAACCTGGCAGTATCACAGTCATCGTGCTTCCTTCGTGTGGTGCGGCAGCTGGACACCGAAAAGCGTGTTACAGCTGGAGGTTTTTTTAGTCATTTAAATCATCCTCTTATATCGTCCATTCTGAAACAACAAGTGTGTCGTTTATCAGGGAAAGCGTCAGCAACGAACAAAGAGATATCCGTGGAGGACCAGATCCGGGTAGTCAAAGTGGGGATCCACTCGATGAAATATGCTTGCGATATCTTGGTTCTCAACTAACTGATCTCGTTCGTGACACGAAAGCACTGTCATTACTGTCATTACTCAGGGCAAAGTGCATGACTACATCAGTTAGACCAAACCAGGTGAACGTCTCCAACAACAACGAGATGAAGATAGGATGGTAGGTGAGATCAACTTAGGTCCCAAAGACTACAACGGCAATGCTGTTCGAGTTCTTCCCCTATACTTGTTTGAACGAAACCTGGATGGCTTATTCGAGAACCAGAGAAGAAACTCGGTGGTCGAACCTGAGAAGCGATGAGTCCTAGGTGAGCGATC
This sequence comes from Opisthorchis felineus, assembly GCA_004794785.1. Lineage (NCBI taxonomy): Eukaryota > Metazoa > Platyhelminthes > Trematoda > Opisthorchiida > Opisthorchiidae > Opisthorchis > Opisthorchis felineus. The sequence continues at coordinate 36,407 of SJOL01003750.1, read as the reverse complement.
AGACAACAAGAGTAGTCGTCATCGTCAATGATAGCAATACCGAAAAACTACATAGGTGGTTTATTTAAATAAAGAAGGACATAAGAGAAAGAGAAGGACCTGGTGTTAACTTATCGCAAACATTTGGAAGGGGCGTTATGCTCTAACAATCAGCCAGACAACCTGGCTGGAAACTGACATGAATACCACCGGTGTCGGTCATCTGGCATGTCTCTCAATACCCCCCCCCCCAAACAAACACGTAGCCCAATCCTGGAAATCAGACCACACTGACAGTGCCAGGAATCTAGTCTTCCTCGTCCAGGGGCGAGATGGCTCAGTGGTTAGAGCACGAATTTACTGTGGTTCGAACCCGACCTCTGCCTCTCGACTTCCCCTGTCTAGGCTTGGGCAACCTGGCAGTGTCCCAGCCAGCGTGCTTCCTTCAGGTGGCATAGAAGCTAGGTACCGAAAGGGTGTTACAGCTGAACGGTTATCTATCTTACGTCTTCCTCGTCCGCTTCTAGCGGGTCATATTTTGTCCACCTCTAGTTTTCCACCACGCAGATTTAGGAATGGAAAACAAAGCTCTTCTCGGTAGACGATAACTCGACATGCATAACATATGGCTGGGCCACCGCAGCTCGTGATACTAGATTACTTGAGTCGGTTAGGTCAGTTTATCAGCCATAAACATGTACCAGGTGTAATTTAGTTCCAACTGCTGCAGTTTAGGTCACCGAAAAAGGTGAAAACAAGGGAAATACAGCCAGGCATTGGGGGCGGTGGCACAATCAGTTATCTGATGTTGAATCACTTTAAGTGTCTGAAGAAAAAGAAACCACACACCCATGCAATTAAGGCGAGCGCTCTGATGCGGGAACGCCACTGATTGTGTGACTGATCCATGTCCGTCAGTGTCATTAGCCATTGACGACTTGAGCCCCCGGAGTCCTCGTACAGAGAAGCGGCAGTTGGTAATCCGACTGAGTTTACTAGTTATTGTCAGGTCACAGAATATTCGCTTGTTGGTTGCTTCCATTCAGTAGAGGGCCGGGGAAAAAGGGCCCTACGAGGTAAACGGTCCTGGGACGTGCGACGTACATGTCCTAACTAGCGTGAGTAGGTAATGCTGAATGCATAGCACAGATAACGTACCGAAAATTATTCAAAACCCCCGTTAACTCCTTGCCAATTCGTTGGTTCCAGTCGAACCCCCGGAAATTGACCGCACAGCGACACAGCCTGTACAGTAGTATGAGACGCGCGTATTTTGAGGTCTAATGATGCGCACACCTTGAAGTCACAAGTGGCGCAAATCGGAATTTAACCACTGAGACTAATGCGTTGACTTCATCTGTCACACTAACACCAGAAACAAAGCAACCTCCGAGATGAAACTGGTATCTCTTTGAATGGTTAGAGACATGTTCGGACTGTACATCCCACTGCGTAACTTTCCACTGAGTGCGAACCCAACGCCAGAGGACTATATAAACCCGATTGGTCTTTCTAAAAACGCTTGCGTCGCATGAAAACACTGAAACTTAATATCAGCAAGCAGTCGTGCATAATGTTTGAATGGCAAGACACGTCTGGATATTAACAGTCTGACTATTAGACAAATGCTTGCCACTATTTTAACTTTATCATAACTCACCTGTCAAGTGTTCGGAAATCTCGATTCTGTTCCGGCCGGAATCAAGCATTGCGCTTCCTCCATTGTTTGTTTTTTTCGAAATAGTAGTGGATGCGGTGCACCTTGTCTCTCTCACAGACATTCTTTTAGGTTCAACCAAAGTAATTCACAGGAGAGCTTCCAGTGACACAGTGCAACCGTTAAGCCGAATGACCGAAGTTAAAAAATTCCCTGGTCCTCCAGTGTGGACAACTCGATGGCCGCAGCAACAAGATTCAAAAGCTCAACGCCTGACAATGCGGCAATTCAAATACCACGGAAGCATGGTCGTTGTTGTGACACGGGCTAGTGATTTGGCTAATCTTAAGTTCGTGCCCAACCAAGGCATGCCTCCAACAAATCAGGAGGCGGTACCGCGATAACTGATTGCCACAAAGCTTACAAGATCGAAAAAAGTATGGTATGACATGGTGCGCTGGCAACAGAATTGGCCCGAAGCACAGGTTCGAACAGAGTGTAGCTTCCGGTCAACAAAGAGTAAGATACCTAAAAACATATACCCCAGTGGCCTGGAAATGTATTCCAAATGGCTTTAAAAAGCTACCAAGGAAGTCTCCGGTTTGGTTGCAGCTGGAAAAATCGGTAAACAGTAGGCCATTCAAACAACAAACACCACACCGTCAACAGTCAGCTAAATCCCTCATAAAAAACATTCGCGAAACCTATTCTGTGGAATGCAACCTGTTCCCAGAGCTTAAGGAAGAGTTCAACATGATTAACAACTCATGACACAACAACTCACAAGAACAAGGTCTTGCAATGGGATCCCCAGTATCCGCAGTTTAGGCTAATATTTATATGGAGGACTTCGAACAAATGGCCTTGGCCGGATATCATTATCCACCGAAAGTATTTTGGCGTTATATTGATGATACGTTTGTTGTAATCAAACGAGATAACGTGAACAGCTTCCACGACTATTTCAATTGTTTAAATCCTAACATCAAGTTTAGCATGGAAATAGAGTCCACCTCGGGCACATTACCCTTCCTGGACTGTATAACACATAACAGAGGGGGAAAATTGAAAACCACTACCTACCGGAAACCCAAAGACACAGGAACCGTCTTAAACTACTCATCAGCACACCCAAAGTCCGTGTACGCCAGCATTGTCTCATCGATGTTTAGTCCAGTCAGAGCGCTGTGCACAGAAGAGATCGACCGAACAGCAGCTCAAATCGAGATTGCCAACAGACTTCAAGAAATTGGATACCCAGTGAGTTTGATTAGGCGGCAATTAAGAAGGACATTGGCTCCGGTATCTAGACCCAGTAAGGAATGGATTGGCACAGCAGTCATTCCATATAAAGCAGGAACTTCGGAGGTTATTCGAAGAATATTGAACTTGGCCAACATTAGAGTAGCTTTCCAGAAGGGAAGAACGCTACGCTCAGTTTTGGTGCAATTGAAAGATCCCCTCCCGGTTGAAAGGACTAGGGACTGTGTGTATAAAATTAATTGCAACGATTGCACTAAGGTTTACATAGGACAAACTGCCAGGGAATTGCACACCAGAATTGGTGAGCATAAAAGGAGAATAAACAAACCACCAAGGAATGCGGTAGAATACCAAACGCTGGTCAAAGACTCAGCGATGGCGGTACATGCCTTAGACACGGGACATAGTATAGATTTGGATAATGTGGAAGTTTTAAGACGGGGACTGCGATTCACACCACAGCGGCTGATAGCCGAAGCGGTGGAAATCACCAAGCATCATAGCGTGAACAGAATCGAGGGTGTGGAACTGGCGAGCGTATGGAAAGCGGTCTTAGATAAGCCGAGTTGACACGTGACTGTGTGGTTGTCAATTCACTTAGAATCATTAGCAAAAACAGGGGGTGGAAATCCCAACCCGACCAAAGTTCACAGAATCCCTCTTACACAACTATCGTAGCACTAGCCCATCCACACAGACGGACAGAAAGTGCAAACGAAGTTCAAGAGGGACCATTAAGTGAACCGAACCAGAACAACTACACCCTAGGCTGGACCCAAATCCAATTAGGTCCAACACTTGGTCACCCACCCTAACACACAAAATCCTTCGGCCGACACCCAACAGAGATTTAGCTTGACTTAGATGATTGGTTCTCCTTCCGCCTTAAATCTCGACCAACCTCGTAACCTAGTCACTTGGCCTGACGAAGCTTTTGTGTCAAAAGCGAAACGTTGCCCAGCAATAAATCTACCGATTGTTACCAAACTTTTCCGAAAACGATGATTACTCAATCGGTTTCAAGCGTTTTTCACCTGGTTGAACATACCTACGGACTTCATGTTCGAAAAATGTCAAGCGAGTACGTTCGATTGGCGGGACTGGAGGCAAAATGGGAGAACCATCGTGTATTCAACATTAGATGCTTAAAGCACAATATTATTCCACCATCCCTGATTGTGAAGCCACCGGACACGTCAGTTGCTTCCGCAAAAATTGCTTTGTCAGCGGCCAAGTCATTCCTCAAACAGAGGATTTACCTAACCACCCAGAGATTAACCGAACTACGCCGCCACGCCAGTCAACTCAGCCAAGATCTTCAGACCGCAATCTCACCCGCCAACTTCCAGATGCTCAACACCAAAGCAACAGAAGTGAAGCTTACGCAGGGCCAGCAATGCAAGGATAGGCAGATACGTAAGTTCGACCAACTGTTTTCCATGACTCAGGGCTCTAGAAAGGTCACAGAAAGGACGAAACCATCCACCAATTACTGTAGTGTAGTTAACTTGTCAGATAGACCACTGAGTGAAGACGAACGCTGTCTGTTAGAAAAGGGACTAAACTTCGCAGTGAGCAAAAAAGTAATAAGAGCGGAGGAAATAATTCCTAGTGTAGAGTCGGTGTTTCAAAGACTTCCTTCAGCGGAAGCTGAGAAGCTACGAGTACAATTGGTCACGGTCCTAAAATCCCAACAGCCGGGAGCTCCGAATATTGCACCATCAGAGAGGAGAGCGTTGAACACACTGAGACAGGTAGATAGTATTGTCATTACCAAGGCCGATAAAGGTAAAGCCACAGTAGTAATGAACAAGAGCGACTATCTTCAAAAGGTTAGGCAACACCTCGCCGATGGACCCTATCGACAAATTACCAGTAGCAGTATTACTTCAATAATGAATAAGAATAAGGTCGAAGTTGGTAGATATTTAAGATCGGTAATAAACCATTTAGGGCAAGGTAAGTGGTATCGGCTGTATCCAAAAAGTGCGATTCAACCACGACTTTACGGACTGCCAAAAATCCACAAGGCAGATGTCCCGATAAGGCCAATAGTGGATGGTATAGGCTCGCCACCACATGAGCTGGCCAGATTCTTAGCTGGTATACTAAAACCGCTCACGGGGAAATCAAGCACCTTCATTAGGAATTCATACGACTTCGCCAATAAAGTCGCAGGGCTTCCCTTGGAGATGGACGAAGTCCTCGTGAGTTTTGACGTAGTCTCAATGTACACAAACATACCTAGGGCAGATGCTCTGGAGGTAACCAAGAGGTTGTTACTGGTAGACACGACACTTGGGGAACGGACACAGCTCTCGGTGGATGAAATAGTTGAGGGCATAAGAGTGTGTTTGAATCTCGATCAGTTTGTTTTTGACACAACCGTTTACACACAAGAACAAGGTCTTGCAATGGGATCTCCAATATCCCCAGTTTTAGCTAATATTTATATGGAGGACTTCGAACAAATAGCCTTGGCCGGATTTCATTGTCCACCGAAAGTATTTTGGCGTTATGTTGACGATACGTTTGTTGTAATCAAACGAGATAACGTGAACAGCTTCCACGACTATCTCAATAGTTTAAGTCCACACATCAAGTTTAGCATGGAGATAGAGTCCACCTCGGGCACATTACCCTTCCTGGACTGTATAGCACATAAGAGTGGGGGGAAATTAAAAACTACGGTGTACGAGAAACCAACAGACACAGGAAACGTTTTAAACTACTCATCAGCACACCCAAAGTCCGTGTACGCCAGTATTGTCTCATCGATGTTTCGTCGAGTCAAAGCGCTGTGCACAGAAGAGATCGACCGAACGGCAGCTCAAATCGAGATTGCCAACAAACTTCAAGAAATAGGATACCCAGTGAGTTTGATTAGGCGTCAACTAAGAAAGATATTGGCTCCGGTATCTAGACCCAGTAAGGAATGGATTGGCACAGCAGTCATTCCATATAAAGCAGGAACTTCGGAGGTTATTCGAAGAATATTGAACTTGGCCAACATTAGAGTAGCTTTCCAGAAGGGAAGAACGCTACGCTCAGTTTTGGTGCAATTGAAAGATCCCCTCCCGGTTGAAAGGACTAGGGACTGTGTGTATAAAATTAATTGCAACGATTGCACTAAGGTTTACATAGGACAAACTGCCAGGGAATTGCACACCAGAATTGGTGAGCATAAAAGGAGAATAAACAAACCACCAAGGAATGCGGTAGAATACCAAACGCTGGTCAAAGACTCAGCGATGGCGGTACATGCCTTAGACACGGGACATAGTATAGATTTGGATAATGTGGAAGTTTTAAGACGGGGACTGCGATTCACACCACAGCGGCTGATAGCCGAAGCGGTGGAAATCACCAAGCATCATAGCGTGAACAGAATCGAGGGTGTGGAACTGGCGAGCGTATGGAAAGCGGTCTTAGATAAGCCGAGTTGACACGTGACTGTGTGGTTGTCAATTCACTTAGAATCATTAGCAAAAACAGGGGGTGGAAATCCCAACCCGACCAAAGTTCACAGAATCCCTCTTACACAACTATCGTAGCACTAGCTCATCCACACAGACGGACGAAATGTGCAAACGACGTTCATCACATGAACCAGAAGCACTAGACCCTAAGCTCGACCCAAATCCATTTAGGTTTCCCCATCAACTTAACACTTGGTGACCCACCCTAACACACGAGATCCCTAGGCCGACACCTAACACACATTAGCTTGACTTAGATGATTGGTTCTCCTTCCGCCTTAAATCTCGACCAACCTCGTCACTTGGCCTGACGAAGCTTTTGTGTCAAAAGCGAAACGTTGCCCAGCAATAAATCTATCGATTGTTACCAAACTTTTCCGGAAACTCAACTGCACGTTTTCTCGTTCAAACTGCGAAGTGTGCACAGCTGGTTTCTACTGCGGAGGCTTGTCAGCTCATGCCAAATTAGTTTCATACGGAGAAATCTCACACCGAAACATCTAAAGCCAACTTTCATAACAGCGAATAAATATACTGACTAACACAGAGCGCGAGAAATGTATGAGTCACCGTTTTTCAGTAGAGTTATGTATGACAAGAACTAAGATCGAAATGACTGTTGCCAGCCCTCTTCCCTTCGAACGGGGGAGCTTAGTGACTGCACATTATTGAAAGAAATGTCATCATGACAGTGGGCGCACGAGCTTTCTAGATCGGTCGCATACCGGAAATGACAAAAAGAAAAACAGCACCGATCGATGTAACCATGTGTGCAGAAATGGCTTTGCCATTGCCTGGTGATGGAAGTAAGTTTGTTACTTCGGTTGAGGGACAACATAGAGTATGTGATTAAAGCATGAGGAAGATAGGCGAGGGAACCAACATCGAGACGGACGTGTCACTCTTCGAATCCACTTCTGACAGTTCGCTCGATAGTGTTGACCTTCTGGCACTTTTCTGAGGGTTGCAATCTGGCATCAAGACATCGTAGCAAGCCCTGTCACTTCCGGACCCTGAAGCATCCAAGACACTTCCACACTCGTGGATCGATGGGTCGTGGAAGGAAATATACAAAGGTAACTGCGGCCTACCTTCAGGCGCTGAATGGTATTGGAAACCAGTGCTCTTTGCTCCAAGACACGTGGATAGCCAGCCAAGGTAGCCGCAGTACTACCATCCGATTGGAGTTTTACCGGGCTAATCACAGGTGAGGAAGTTAGCCATACGATCCGTTTAACAGCCATTTCGTCCCCAGGTCTGGACAATCTCGCGCCCAGGATGCTTCGCTGGTTCAATGCCAACGCCCTACTCGGTATTTCGACTTACTATTATTGTCTGGCGGTTGTCCACCGCATTCATGTCGTGCCCGTATTACTGTAGTTCCGAAGGCCCCAAATTCGACTTCATCGGACCAACTGTCTAGGTGTGGGCGCCCTGACAGTATCCCAGCCCTCGTACAACCATGACATTTACAGCTAACAATACTCTCATGCCACATCAGCCGTCGCGTGGTGCCATCAGCCGGGTCACCCTACTTGCTGCATACAGCAGGGCGGGTATGCGAAAACATGCTGCTGCTGACGCCTCCCTTCTTACACTTTCACATTTTCTGTCTTCCACCCTCCCCCACCCAAATTTGAATACTTTCTCCGCAGGTCCCAGCTCTAGGACTGACCGTTTTGCTCGCCCTG
>SJOL01003750.1:11191-26016 GCA_004794785.1 Opisthorchis felineus | reverse complement strand
GTGTGTCTGATGAAGTCAGTGCAAGAATCTCAAAGGCTCGAATCACGTTTGCTAATTTGCGTCACTTGTGGCGTCAAAAAGGCATCTCACTAGATCTTAAGGGTCGTGTGTATCAGGCTACAGTAAGGGCTGTGTTGTTGTATGGGTGCAAGACATGGCCTCTGTGCATAGATGGTGTGAGGCGTCTTCAGGTTTTCGACCACCGATGCCTCAGAAGCGTGGCTGGTATATGCTGTCTGACTGGAATCTATTGATGGCACGCCTTCGAACGGAACGTTTCCCTCGTTTTATCTAATGTTCCCCCGCACATCCTTCCACATCTGTCGTTTGCATCTATTTTTTATGTTTATGATCACGCGCTTCAAAAATTAACGATAATAGTGACTCAGTCCGGGAAGTAAAATATTGATAGTAAAGCCCTACTATGTGACTATTACACAAAACGAAAAACTATAGGCGACTATTAGTTGTTGACCAAGTGGTTGTTGATCTGTTCGCCCAACCTAGAAATTGTTTTACAAAGGTTTGGTTACCAGTTGAGGAGACATCAACCGTGGCCATCAGTGACCACCGCTTGTGTGCTTGCGTCGTGTTCGTTCAGCTGCAGCACCCTTTCGGGGCCCTGTTACCATGCCAACTGAAGGAGGCAAGAGGGCTGGGATACTGCAAGGTTGCCCAAGCCTGGACAGAAGCAGTCGAGACGCTGAGGTTGGGTTCGAACCACGGACCTTCCGGTCCGTAAGCTGGCGCCTTAACCGCTGAGCCATTTCGAGGTCAAAAGTAAGCGCATCGAACAATAAAGCATCAAACAAAAGCGCACCAAGACCTGTGTAGAGTATATTGCGTAGGCTCTTCTGAAGACCACGAGGGGCAAGGGTAACCCCAAGACGAAAGTAATGACTATCACCTGTCGTGGGTAGATCTCCCTATCATACTCTGCCTATCGAATTAAGTTCAACTCTTTTGGACCGATAAAACATCAAATAGGTTGTCACTCATAGGAAAAGGACGGCGGCTAGGGTAGGAACAAGTCAGTAGACCTTTTTCAATGAGTTAGTAGTACTAAACACACAGACGCCATTGAAAGAAGGAGCTTACCTGTGTGACAAGACTGTGGGCGGTGATATTAGCTGTGTGGAGGCAGGTCAGATAGGGTGGACGCATAAAAGGCCAACCAGGCGTGAACAGATCCACAACCACCAGTTCTTCCTCACAAAGAATAAGTAAAATCTGCGCAGGACCCCCAAATGGACCGACGGGAAGTAGATCCACCAACCTCGAAGGTAAATCAAAACAGACGTGCTCGGGTGCGTCTGGATCGAATACGTGCATCGGTGTGCTTGGAACTGGATTAGAGTCGAGGAGATCATCGTCATCGTCATCCGCCTCCACAACTGCAGCAATGCGTGCCGCCACCAAATTGGCTGCTGCTGCACGATCTAAGTTCGACCCACGAAGCAGGCTGACTGTGTGGCGTTCTCCGTAAGTAGCGCGAGGCATCCCTCCAACGAATGCCGTGATACCACCACTTTAAGATACGCGAAAATAAAGTTTATCGGAAAATGACAGGAAGTCCATGACAGGTAGACAAAAAAACAGAGTTCCTGAGCGCTAGAAAGATTTTGTATACGGGTGCGAAGTCCCTTATCTTAGGTACCTGGTGCGAAAGACGCACATGCACTGCAAAGACGCTTTGCAACTGCCGATTGTCGCTAACGCATGGAAATCATCAAATTCTGAAGGTGATCAACAATGAGGAAAAGCATGGGTGTAACATTTGTATAACGATTAACAGAGTCATTTATCTTGAAGAAAAAAATCGAAGAGAATGACTGTATTGATGAGAAAAACAATCGTTCAGCTGCAGCACCCTTTCGGTGCCTAACTGCCATGCCACCCGAAGGAAGCGCGAGGGTTTGGATACTAACAGGTTGCCCAAGCCTAGACAGGGGAAGTCGAGAGGCAGAGGTCGGGTTCGAACCATGGACCTTCCGGTCAGTAAATTCGCGCTCTAACCACTGAGCCATCTCGCCCCCTAGTGATGAGCAACAGTGAGACTAACGTCGCATTGATCAAGACGGCAGACTGGGAACGTGTGTAACCGCCCGAAGAGTTCCATACATCTGGCGAACTAGTCGTCACAAACCATGATCAGACAACCGACCATGCTCCCTCGAACCCCTAATGACGCGGCTATTAGCCATATCCAATCTTCTAGAGTAAACCTGAGCCTCTTTTGTTACCTGTGTCTACTCATGATCCAATCAATCAGTTACCTGGGAGGCTCAATTCAGATGCAAAGAACTGGACCAAATAGAGTACGTAGTGGCAAGTTTACTTTCCACTTCCGAAAAACCTGTCAAACTGACTCTGAATTCTGACAGTTCAGTTCATCATACAGTTGCTCTCTACCAGGAAGACCACTTCTCAGAAGAGACCATTTTTAGTCGTATCCTTCTACAGAAGGGAACAAATGTTATCGCCCTCAGCTGTTGAGAAGCAAGGCGGGCCTCATTTGTCGCCGAAGCCAAAGATAGAAACTGATATACAGATGCATAAAAACGTAGTGGGACGTCATGAAAGATCAGTGTAACTGGGATCTTTAGCACCATTGGGTTGCTGTACAAGAAACCACTGTATGATGGAGCCTAGTGAGGTTTGCTGAGCTACAGGAGGATATAGAATTGTGGTGGTGAAAGTACTGCATCGATATAACAACTAATACACTAATAATCAAGTAAACTCCTTGAAAATGAATGTTGTGCTTTGTTGTGGGTAAAAGGTTCTTGTAACATCGTACATAGGCAGTGGCTAACAGCAAGGGTTTCGTCACAACCTGTTCACAGAAGAGTCCATTGAGCCGGGTATTTATTGGGTTGGCACAGTTACCTGTAGCCGGATTTCGTTCTCTGACCGAACCCCAGGATGAGTTGGACAGAAAACAGCTATTAACCAAGAAGGGGCGCGAATAAAACTAGATGAATGAACTCTGAAGCCTGCTTATACAGTTAACTGGTGTGATGGCAACGTGTAGAGTGAACAGACCGCTCCTCTCTAGGTATGGGAACCAGTTGCCGATTTCGGTGTTATCACTGAAGAGATAGCTAGAAAGGCCGAAGCTCAAGATCAAAAGCCCGGTACCGAAATCGCGTTTTATTGTGCACAGATCGGTTTGTGTAAACAGAGCACTCGACCCTAATTTGGTCACATGTAGCATCCAGTGATTCTGACGCCTCCGAACACATACACAAACACGCGAGCACCGGTGGTGGTGTGCAATGCACACGAACGTAGAGTACGATGCAGATCACGGACGGACCAGAAATCAATAGCAAATTAACGAATTGATTTTGAATTGATACTGAGTCATACGGATTCACATTGATGTAGCAATGAACGGGGGATCCCGAATCGATATATAAAATCAGTCAATGGATGGACAAGCGACATGTACTTCGGGATGTTCGACCGACGGACTCCAGTATCCTTGGGAGTTCAAATGTAGAATTAACTGAATTGACTGCCATAATGGCAAAAGCATCTTGAAATTGGAAACGCCGGATTAATAGGAATAAGTGAAGAAGAATGCGTCGGAACTAAGCCTGTCTTGTTGAAACCGAAAACCATAAGAGAATTCTGATCGAAAGGAATTAAGGAAGCAAATTGGGGTTAAAATAACCAGAAAGTGTTCTACTTAACTTTCTCGTGTTAACGGGATCCAGATGAAACGTTAGATTGTGAGGTGAACAGCACATCATGTTACAATACCCTTAAGACACTCCTCGCTGCGTGGTTGTCAGTCAAGTGAGAGAAGTCCGTATGGGCAATAATTTGCAACAATGCACTGACAATGTCAGACTATTGTTGAAAGTTACGAGGCCTGAGAACAGTGTCCCGTAGATGTGTTGGTCGCGACAGAAGATAACTGAGTCCGTTTCGGGTCATCTCCGTAGAAGCGCTGTACAGTTACACGTATCATTAAAACGCAGCGCAGATGTGCAGATGCAGACAAGTGGAATACAACGGGTTCCAGAAAAAAATTAACACGCACGCCATTTTTCAAAAGTCATTTCATAGGATGGTGCTGAGGGTGATCGAAGGTCCACACATACATCGCTCTGAAGATTCCTATACACTTTTCCACCAAGCAGAGCTGCACAGAAAGGCAGTGACTCAGCAATCACACACGGAGAAGATTCTAAGCACCCAAGATGGAGATTAACGCGAGGCCTCGTTAGAGCATGACGCATATGTTCGCATAAGCATTGATCAGCGTGTGTTGGAGACAGTTCCATAGACTTAAGTCAACATAGTCTTACTGCTCTTTAGTGGGTAGCCACAACGAACAGTGCATGGTGCAAAGTTACCACAACATTGGGTACGGCAATGAAGCACTAGAAACCAGCAATATCCAATTCCATCACAAACACTCCGGTCAAATTTAAACCACATGCTGGCTTAGAAACTATTTGTTCGCTACAACATAAGCATCGAGAATTTGATGTCACTCGAAGCAGAGATTGAGAATTTTTGACTAAAAGAAAAATAGTGGAGCTAGGTCGCTTCGAGGCAACATGCAGACTAGTCCTACATCTTGATATCTGTTTTCCGTTCTATCACAAAGCGGTTTGGGGCAATCCACTAAAGACAGTAGTAACTGAAATCGTTGCCTCAAAATCCATGCACTTTCCAGTCTTATTCTCGTTCAGCATATGAAGGAAACAGGAAAGAAAGCATGTTCTTGACGAGGGAATTTCCCAGAAGGAAACACTCCCGCGAAAACAATTACGGTGGCACGGGGTTTTTCAATTCCACCTCAAGGGAACAAACCCACAAAACTGGAGTAGACAGGTTATGGATCCTCAAGTTACTAATTTTATTCCCAAGAAGAAGCAGCACGATGGAGATGTTCTATGCCGTTGACCCAGGTCTAATAGTTGGCTACCATATTAGATAATTGTCGCCACAAGCCCTGCTGATAAACTGTTCCTCCACACTCGGGGGCCATACTGGTTGGTTTGGTCATAGATCAGCCAACGATGAACACAAAATGTTACTTGCTGGAACATGTCACAGCTGAAATACGGACTGATAGTGGCGGAGCTGAAACACAGGATGCAAAGAACGATAGCCAGATATTCAGTAATAGCCCAATCAGTCACTTTCTCCGTTGGTTTAATAGAGTGCATATTTGTAACAGGATATCTCAGTTTGTGAATTCATTTGAGCATTTGATCATTATGATCTAAGTTATAGAACAAACATGTTTGGCATGTTTGCTAGCACGCTTCAGCCAAATATATTCAAATGTATTTAGGGAGAATTCACATGGGAAACATAATTAACAAGGACGCTTGTTTGAAATTCTGGTTGTAATTGGCTGTCCTAAACCAATTTTTCTACGTATCCGATGGAAGGTTTCGCTGTTATCGATTGCTGAGACAGTCAGAATTCATTTGGGTGATCAAGAACTCTGTTCAGAAAAAGCTGATGCGACCTTTGAACTTGTGTTAGCCTACAATCAGCTCAGCCACAACTTCAAGTTTGACAGCGCCGTCATCCGTTGTTTGCCGAGTGACGGCGCCGGGTGTCCTCATTGATCCGTGTTATGTCCTCTGTTTTTTTTTCCCGTGAAACCTTGCATGTACCTTAGAATACACGTGACCACTGGGTATTTTCGTAAGTTTGTGATCACCTGATCACCACCACAGAGACCAAGCTTTGTTAACTACGTTTTCGTTCTGACGACTACTACGGGTATTCTTTAACACTTGAGGGAATGATCTTGGAAGTTGCATAGGTTTTCCATCTGATGTCACCGCCCGATGAGGCAGTAAAAGCTGAAATAAGTGGCGTGAACTGAGTGGTTGAGTGGACCTATACTCTACCTAAGCAGGGGTTAACCACATTGTTGATGAAACAAACATGGTGGGAGGACACAGTGTTCTGCTATCAACCAGAAATTTGCAGTTTCATGGGATACGCACTGTTGACGAATCTGAGAAAGAATGAAACAACCGTACACCGTCTCCAGTTTTTTAAGGATAGATCGATCCCACTTACAGAACGAAACAGCTACATAAAAATCACCAAATGGAAAAAGCAGTCATTGAAAACATATGTGGTCACTTACGATGGTGATGGTAGCCAAAAGACCTTGCTGATTAATTTGCACGGAAATGGTCCTGAAAGAGAAGATACCCACAGAGAAGATCAAGACAGCGTGCACACGAGATATGCAAACAGCGACATGCATCGATTGATTACGAGAAGTGTCAGTTGTAAAGGCCATTCAAGGTCGCAAAACAACGGCGGGAGACGAATTTATGTAAACCAAGTGGTTCTCTGTGAGTAGGAACACGGACAGAAAAGAAGTGTGAACCGCATAAACAGGCAACGGATGGGGGTGGTTGGTTGATGGTTGCGCACAGCGGAAACTTGTGGAAAAAAGCTTGACGGCAGCAGCTATCGACGGGTGGCTTGGACGTCACGGGTCATTAACGGATGTACAAAGAGCGAAGACCGTCATGGACGGTGTATTGAGGAAATCCAGCCACAAAAAGTAGCGACAAAAATACAGAAAATCTGAAGGGATATGTGAAGCCCATTTGCGCCGTATTCATGCTGGGCAATGAGAAAGATGAACTAAACGAATGCGTTAAGTCGTTGCAAGCGAAGAAACATGTAATATTGCAAGCAAACAAATTTAAATTCAGTAAAGACTTACCGTAGGGCATTGTCGGTGGTTCCTCCATAGTCAGCGATGGCGGTTCAGATGCCGGTGAAGAAGTAACCACGGTGAACCCAATATCCTTCAGGTTCCAAACCCCAAGCGATCCATCCGAGTGCGCAGTCAGCAGACGCATTCCCAGGTGGACCGGAGTGGCGTTGGGAGGTGTCGTCCGCGATGGCAAACCACTTCCTCCACACCAAGTGGCTGCCTCGAGGTGATGTTTCCACTGCAGCAAAGCAACGATCCGGTCAGCTCTGAGGTCGAAAATCAAACTCAGGCCTGAATTGTATCCTATCAACAGCTGTCCAGGGAATCCAGGTCTTTCTGAAAGAACCACGACGGCATCTAGCCGCAAACGCTGATGGCGATTAGGGGAAAGACTGGGGAACGAAAATAAAATAGATACAGAAATGGATTGAACTTGGTGCCCGCGGAACAGTACCCAATGCTCTATCAGACAAATCAGAGGCAAAAGTTCTGAACTATAGGGAAGTATGTTGTCAGGAGAACCAACATTATCCGAAATTGAAACAGAAAACGTCAAGTCCCTTCCCGAAAACCGTTCCTTTTCAAGCCTGAAACTGAGCATCAAGAGGAGGATGCGGTCTAACAAATGGATTTTCTACAGCTACCGTCGATAACGATAACTCACTGACTTATTGCAGTGGTTAGCAGTACGTGAAGTGATGTTATTCCGCAACCACGTCGGCACCACCCGCACTGTCCGCTATTTTGATACTCAGGTTCGCTCGGTCCATATCAAGCATATCAACTATTGAAACCGACGTTTCTCTGAGACTCCAAAGGTCATAGCTCAACCTAAGAATAATCGTCAGACCTAGTTTTGGTGCATTTAACCGCAGAAGTTTCAGTATTGTGGAGAGCATCGTGCCTCAGGCACATCCGTTAGGTTTTCGGGTATAGTGTGGATAAGGCTGTATTTTGGCCACCTAAACAAAATCGAAGGAATAAGGGGAGGAGCACCTGTGGTAGCTGTGGTAGCTGTATTTACAATGGTGTTCCAGAATGGTGGTAATCGAGGACCAAGCTAGGGCGGTGGAAACTGGCAACAACGCTGCCTGAGTGGAATCGTGGAAAAAACGGTTTTCGAAAGCTGATCCACGTCAATTATGGCTAATGGTGTTGCTGTCCAACTGAGTCCGGTTGTTCCGAATTTTGGTGTAACGGAAACTGATTTTGGACCATAAAAGTGCAGAAGGCGTTGCTCTTCATAATTCCAGGTTCGAACTAGGAATGCGGATCGACTGAACACGGTGTTAAGTTTTGGATTCAGGGTGCGCTAACATGCAGCTGATACTTCCGAACCCTGGGGGAACACTACATAACGACAAAACAAACATATTTACAATCTGGTCGTTGGCTTGTTCGCTGAGCTGGGCAATTCGATTGGTTGGCACAACCACCAACCCACCGCTACGCACCACTACGCTCCCCAATAACGCACTGATGATGTCACCTCGATTGGTGATGAAACGTTTGCAATCAAATTGCCCAGCTCAGCGAACAAGCCAACGACCATCTACGCTACCTGAGCTACCAACATTTTCCTCTATAGAATATTTACAATCTGTGGGTTACTAATCGGCTCCAAAATGAACATGATAAAGGATTAAGGGGAATACTTCAAAAAGGATCATATGCAAGAGACGAGCTACCCAACAGTCAAGGGCACCCAATAGTCTAAAATCGCTGACAAATTAAGCAACTCCAAAAAAGACCATAATTCCCTCCTTCGGGAAAAATGTAGATAAAAGACTGCTTACTTGCTCAGTATCCTCGCCGGGGTAATTGAGTCCTCGGGCGTCGGTAGAGTTAAATATTCGAAATCTTTCGATGGAATGCTTGACTTCGAAGGTATGTTCAAACGTACAGAGGCCACCCATCCATGGTCTGTACCTATGAGGAAACTTCGGCCATCTGATGTGCAACAAATGGATGTGATGTGCACGGACCCATCAGTAACTGCGATGCAATCCGAGTGGTTCACACCATTGACAGAGTTAGAGCGCAAAGAAGAGGTAGCTTCTCGCAAACAAGCGATCTGCACCAGGCGAACTGAGGCTTGTGTGGTTGAGGTGAGCTCCCAAAGGTAAATATCATCAGAATCGGTCAATGTGATCAGTTTGCGCTAGAATTAGATTAACCACGTGCACCGAAACAACTTACGCTTCCATTGAGAAATAAAATTTGAATGTATTCTGCGACTGCGCTGTGACTACCTTTAAACACAACACCTGGTTTACCGTAGCTAGGAAGAATATCGGTTAGGGAAATATAATGGGTCGAGAGAAAAGATCTACTTTCTGATCTACGGCACAACATAGCTACCAGGTGAACAAAACAAGAGGTCATATCGATTTACAGCGTCACTCAATTGGCGGTTTCGGAAAACTTGACCATGTAGGAATTGATTTTTCCGCGTACGATGGAACATCAAAGTAAAGCACAAGTCAAGCCCGCAGCGAACTACTTGGTGCCTATCTGTCAAATAAAATCCATCAATAATGTTGGTCGGCGTGACCGAAAGTTAGTCCGCCTGCAAAATTAGAGCATCCCCGGAAATCCAGTGACATTATCACTAGCGTTAGTCGTCTGAATAAGTAAGCAAATTATTAGGGTTTAACTCGTACTTCCATACTGATGCAAAATACAACCCACCCAACACCCGGCCGTATTATCGTATTACCGGCGTATTACCACGACCATATTTCAAACCTATATGATAGTTTCCGTTCTAAAATGACTGTGAACACTGATAAGTGTCTGATGAAATCGGTTTATGCAACAACCGCTGGTCGGTCACAGTTACCGAGATCACCCTTTACAACAGCCTTTGGCCTATACCTTGAATTTCAGGGCCGTGAAGGGGCCACCCCTATGCTCAGACAACGAATCGTCGTTAAAGCACATCAAAATCAAAACCATCGAAATAAAATACCAAAGAGTTATCTCTTTGGCAGTCAAGTGTTTTGGTTTACCCCAGTAGAACCCATGGGCAGAACAAAGCAAATACAGATACAGTTGGGACCGCTTTACTCCGGTCCTGTGAAATCTAGCTTGGAATTGGTAACTTTTGAGAGACCACCACCAACTCCCAAAAAAGGCTACTCTAAGGGGCTTGGAAAGAATTTCGCCTCCCAAAAAGATCAGGATGCCTACACTAGGCACCAAGGAGGTACATTACTACAAACGGTACGCTCAAGTTTCCCCCCACGGTAATTGAGGTCTGAAAACATGATTTCCAGCTACAAAAGCATTTAGTACTAACCTCAAAAACACCCCTCCAAAGAGAGGGGCAGCATTCCCAGTTATAAACGAGTAAGTGGACATTTTGTCAGATTGCTGGGATTTCGAAACTTGATAACGTACAAACCAACGAAAAGCCGAACCAAACATGAGAAACGCAGAAAATTATGACCAGGTACATAACACATTCGTTCCGGTTGTGAAGAAACTACTCAAACTTCATGTACACCAGTGGTTACCATTAGTGCACAACGTGCGACACCGGCACCCGTCATTTGATAACTAGAACGTGAATCCAGTCCAGTACCATACGAGTATAATACCATTTAGAACTTGACTGCCTTGTTACCGATATCTTTCGGATACACTAAACGTGTCCAACTATTGGTAGCTCCTGTGGGTTATCTGTTGATCCAACCCAACCAACCTTGTACTGACGATGTCTTCTCGCATGGTGACGAAACGTTTGCAAGCCAATTGCCAGGCTCGGTGAACAGATCAACTGTCACCTAATCAACACCAGATGCAGTAAACCCTGGCTTAATTTCATTCGAATGACAACATCAAATTACATGTGTTCACCCACGCGAGCTGCGTTAGTCGATACTGACAAAGGATAAAATATGAACTCCGGTCTCCTGTAGATAAAAAGAAATCATCTATTTAAAACCAGAAATAAGACGAATGTCCGGAAACGTTGACGCCGGTTCCTAACTTGTACCATGGGGAGGTGACCTGGCTTGGTGGAATGGACGGTTGATTTCAATTACTATCAGATAAATCCAGAGCCTCGGTCACAAATTTAAACAAACCGAAACGCTTGACCTGGGTTTTAGGAAAAAAAAGGATACATGTAAAGGCTTCCATCTCGCGTTAGTAGCGCGATTAGATCTAACACGGGATCGTAGGCAATGGACGTCGGTTTGGCAGGAAAGCCGTAATCCGCGCACTTAAGTAAATTTAGCAAATAGAGAAAACCTACAACGTTTATCTTGTACGAACTTCCATGAGCTTCAACAGGTTCCGGTTTTTTCCTAAAAGATGCCAAATGGCCGGGAATTCGACGGAACGACTGCAGTAATCGCTGTGCCATGATAGCTCATGCGAAATCGAGTGCAGCGAGAATGTTGACCAGGGAGTTGCGGACTTTCCTTGATGGGTTACCACACTATAGCATAAGACAGAAAAAGCTTGTCATCACTAATCTGCGACCCCCGGTCTAATAACACTGTAACGAAAAATAACTAGGATTTACGGCGAAATATAGTTGGTCTTGACAAGCTGTCAATAATTTATCAAAAGGTTTAAAACATAGGGCAGACGTCTGGTGGTTCGGTCCGGTTGGTTCAGTGGTCAGATCGCGAATTTACTGACCGGAAGGTCCGTGGTTCGAACCCGACCTCTACCTCTGCCTCTCGACTTCTCCTGTCTAGGCTTGGGTAACCTAGCAGTATCCCAGCCCTTGTGCTTCCTTCTGGTGGCATGGCAGTTAGGCATCAAAAGGGTGCTACAGCTGAAGGATTTTTTCCTTGAATTCTCTGTCGGGTTCTTCCGGTAAATCATTACGCGAGTTAACAGCCATTCGTGATAGCGCGAGGGGAAGGTTCAAACACAATCCTTCATGTTCATACAACTTATACAGTCACCCGCACACTGTGTCACTAGCGAGCACTGAGAAATGCTTTTAAAGCTACTTTAGACTTCCATGTGGTATTCTCCATGTATAAGGGGGACCACTCCCCTGTCGACGATTCCCAAGTAAACGGGATTCAATTCCATAAATCTATAAGAGCACACCATATTCCGAATATCCATCATTGTTTTGTAGCCTATTCTCGCTTTAGTATCTTTTATTTAGTTTCCGCAACTGCAAAAACTGTACATTGACCACAGTTCGATATCACTACAATCCGCGTAAATAACGCGGGGGGGGAAGACAACTCTAGATTCAATCGAAAGAATGATCTCCGACTGATCACATCAAAATGGGAGCAGTGGCTGACTTCTTTCGACAGTTTTCTCGTGATCTCAGAGTCTAAGTATTTCACCAGAGTTGTTTCCCCCATTAGGAAGCCACCAAAGTGATACACGTCAACCTTGTCTAGGATTGCGGGCCCCGGCAGTATCTTACAGCTGTAGGTAACCACATATCACATCGGCCGTCGCGCGGCGCCAGATGGTCTAATTTGCTGCATAAAGCAGGGCCAGTACGCAAACACCAGCTACTTCTGAGCCAGTTTCCTTCGTTTTCACATCTTCTTTCACGCCTTCCCCACCCGAGAATCACGGAATCAATTACAGCCATAATTCTCTTGCCAGAGAAATTTAAAAAGGTCCATTCTTGGGGACTGACAGATCTGTTCACCGCTGATGGCCACTAGTTGCAAGTTCATATCTTGGTGAACTCCATTATTTGTAGGGAAGCTTTTGCATAGTTTGCTGAAAACCTAAACGACCAGAGGTGACGGAACAGAGAGTAAGAAGTACATTCACGAACTTCAGGGGTAATCCTTGTATTCTCAGACTTACGGAGGTATGAGAGAGAGTTCTTCAAAAGCTTCTGTACACAAAATAAAGTCCGAAAAGGATGCCCACTCTCTCCATTCCTATTCGATTTTGTGATAGTAAGACGATAGTAAGACGAACGCTGGAAGGCCATCAAAAATCTGGTGTTCAAATAGCTGCTGAGAAAAACCTTGTCCACCTAGAATATGCAGACGAAGAGGAGAAAAAGGCGCAGGCGTTTTTAGATAAACTGGCATACTGTTGGCACCCACACATTGTAAGGTCATGCACCTGAACATCCAGTCACTGAACAGGCCACTTAAAATCCATGGAAAGACTCAAGGTTCTGGAGCGTTCTGCCCATCTTGGAAGTTGTACAGGTTCCGACTGTAGTGTGACAAATGATGCCATTGCACACATTTATAAGACCCGGATCGCGCTTGTTAATTTGAGACAACAATGACGGCAAAGCAGCATACTCCTGAATCTCAAGCCATGTGTGTATCAGGCTACAGTAGGGTCCGTTTTGTTTTATAGTTGAGACGTGGCCTCTGAGAGTGGCGGAACTGATGAGTCATCATGTCTTCGATTACTACTGCCTCAGAACCAAAGTTCGGATGCACTGATGCCAGAGAATCCACAACAATACACATGGGAAATGAGTGTCTGGCTAAGCAGTATGAAATTCAATTGAAAAAAAGTGTTCAGCACGAAAAGCTGCGGTGGTAAGGCCATGTAATGCGCATGCCGAAGCATCGTTTGCCGACAACAGTGTCGTATTCGCTGCCTAATTCTGAGTGCCGCAATAAAAAAGACAGTCAGTCTTCCATCTGGCAGAAGGGCATGGAAGCGGTTACACAATACCTTGATGCTGTCGGCGCGACTGCCACTCTAGAATGGGGTTAACATGATCCTCCCTGTGCACGGCCGGAGACTCTGCAAGATATTGGTATCTTGGAAGCTGCATTAGCACTGACGGTACTGAGACACACGAAGTCAACGCACAAATATCGAATAAAGAATTGCGTCTGCCGATTTGGGCCACTTGTAGCATCAAAAAAGCATCTCACTGGATCTCAAAAGACGCATGTATCGGACTACAGTGCGGGTTGTATTATTTTATGACCGCGAGACTTGATCACTTCGGGAGGAGGATCCGGGACATCTTCAGGTCTTTGACCGCCGATGTTTCAGAACGACAGCTGGAATCGGCGGGCAGCAGCGAATTTGCAATAATTTGATCAAGAGATGAGATTCCGGACGAGTTCCCGTCAAATAATGCATTCACCACTGTAAGCTTAAGTGGCTGGGCCATGTGTTACGCATGCCGAGTTACCGCCTGCGGGGACTCAGTGCTGGAGATGTAGGCAGGTAGCCCAAGGTTCCCCTCTCTGTCGCATTTCTTTCTTCTTTCCATTGTAAGGGTTTATTCAGACAAATTTCTGATCCAAGGCTGTCACATTATCGTGGTGGTCAGAAGACTGTGCTGCAATGACCGTGCGGAATATACTGGCTGGAACGCAGTTCTCAGGAAGGCCAAAGGGGAGCAGTCAGACCAAGAGCAGCAAGACCCCCTATCAAGAGTAATCATATTGTGAGGCAGTCTTGGGGTGAAGCCGTACTACCCCGTCATGAGAGTGTGAAGGCAGTAAGGTGATGCCACCAGGCAACCAGCATGTCCATATTCATGGAGAGACAGACAACGGAGAGCGACTCCTCCAGTTGTGTGCTGAGAATGAGCTGTTTCTGATAAGTACGAACTTTCAACATAAACGTTCGCATCGCGTAACCTGGCGGCCACCAACTGCAAATCAACCGTGGACCCAGTCCGATCCCGGGGCTATCAGCCACCGATGGAGACCTACAATTCAAGACTGCCGTTCCTTCTGGAGCACACAACTTGATTTCGACCACGCCATGGTGCGTGTACGCCTGATATTTCATACCCCCTCAGACCCTCGTAAGTCAGCAAGAAGCATGCCAATCCACCATCTTCGAAGAACTACCATAGCTAAACAGTATCAATCTTAGCTAGCCCAACAACTCTCCACGGTAAACCAATACTGTGGTGGCAGTGAGCATGTGGATGAAGCGTGGCAAAATGTGAAAGGAGCTATGTTAGCGGCGTTCAGTGATGCCTGTCCGAATTCTCCGGTTCGATAAAAAGACCACTGGATGTCGGCGAGACCGCTATCCATGAGTGATGCCAGGAAATTCATAGCAACGGGCAACAAGTACGACGGCGCGCGCAAATCCCTCAAACGCCAAATGGTGAAGAGTCTAAGGAAAGACCGAGAGCTCTGGTAGACATCGAAAGCTC